>NC_051168.1:165077239-165167239 GCF_013339725.1 Rhipicephalus microplus | reverse complement strand
CCGAAGCTCCACTCGAATGATTAAAAAGCAATGATTATCTTCCGAACTTGGCCGGTTGGGTTTATAGCCACCAGGGAGGACGTAAGCCTTGGGGTGCACTGTGGCGACGCTGCCTCTAATTGCACGCGTGTCATAGCATGCGGTCAAGTCACGCCGGCTGTGCCTGTTTTTGCGCAGTGTCTCCACATCACCACCCCACCTGAGTTCAGAGCCCTCAGGGTCTGTAAAAACCTGGAAAGCGCATCAGACGTCCATAGCGTGTTCTAAAAGGACCAGGCTGTGACGTCGGCAGCTGTGGACAGACGCCTGCAAATGTAGTAGCGCTGCCCGATTCGTTCGCAGCGATGTATGCGCGCTTCAGTCACTCAATTGAGACGCGGACGTTGTTCCCCTTCAGGCGCAGAGTGAAGTTTTTGTTGTCGTGACGGGCAACTGGGGACGGTCTGCTGTAGGGTGTTTGGAAAGGCTTGCCGACGGCGTTATCGAGGGGAAACGTGTGTGCGCAAAATATAAGCTCTTTGAACACAAAAGGTGTACGCTTGATGTGGTCGGCTTCGGGTGAGGGGCGTAAAGCGGCGATGATGCGTCGTAGCCAGGCGACAAAGTCAGTGGGATTTGACGTCGTAGCGTGGGATAGCAGGGATTCGTGAAATTCACCTGGAAAATGGAGTGGTTTCCAAGGAAAAGCTGTGTAGATGTAACGTGGATGTCCGGCTTAAAGGTGGCGCGAAGACAGAGGATGGCTGTTGTGACGGCTTCGAGAAAGGTTAAGTCTGGGTAGCACATAATGGCGGCTGTGAACTCTCGGTGAAAACGTTCAATCATTGCGTAGGCGCAGGAGTGGTAGCTGTCAGTCTTCAAGGTTTAAAATTCGATGGTCAGCATGAGGCACCTAAATAGGACGACTCAAACCGTCGCCCTCGGTCGGTGGCAACGTGGAGGATTGGGGAGTGCATTAACGGGCAATTAAGCCAGTGAAGAAGGTCGAGGTGACGTATTCCGCGGTGATTTTTTCGAGGGATGGGGGAGTGACCCGAGGTTCGCCGAAGGGAACGTACGCGTATTATGTCGGCTACGTGCCCCGAGAGCTACTTGCCAGTGATATTCGGTGAATCAGTCCACGAATTTCACAACTACGCGTCCGGAAAGTCACCAGGATTCTACTGACAATATTTAGGGTGGGAAAGGACTCTTTGGCCGAATTCGAGAAGGTTTTGACCCATACCCGGTTGACCCGACGCTCACGAAAGCTGCCCACTTGATGAGACGCGCTAAGTGTCTCCTCTGACACGGGCGCTCTTTTTGATTATCAACCATGGAAGTCCAAGTGAACGGGGAGGATAGGTTCCCTGAGGAGTTTCTGGAGGGCACTCATTTGTGCACCATAAAATCTATGACCCGAGTTAACCGCAAAAACGCGCAGAGCCATACCCAGAACGGAACCCCCTCCTGCACCGGCGAGGGAGAGACTGCAACCGACAGCGTTCACATCGACAACCACGCAGCAAGACATCAAAAACTGCACAATTCTACTACTTCCACGGAGCGCTTTCAAGATCGTAATAATACCGCGAGGATGCCTTGGCGGGGCCACCGCTGGAACCGTGTGCCTCGCATCAGCGATTTACCGCGTGGTCAACGTACCGGTGCATAAAGCCGGGGAGGACACAATGGGCTCCAGCAACCATCAAAACACCATCGTCGTGATCACATCCCATGCCTCTCTTGCCAATGAGTACAGACAGCTTCATGCCATCACCATCGGTGACCACCGCCTCAAGGTTAGTGCGTATCATCCCCTTCACCCCGAACAAGTGGTGAAGGGGACGATCAAAGTATCCAGTTAGAAGAAGACGCCAAGTCGATTCACACCAACATAATTCACGCATAGAACCCTCACGTCCTGGCAGCCAAACGGCTCAGTAACACTACGACCATCATGGCGGCGTTTGAAGGACCGCGAGTGCCCACTTACGTCTGGTGGTGGTAGTAGAAACATTTCAATACAGAAATTGTACCAGAGAGTTTCGGCAGACTGCATGCTTGAGTGGCAAGACCTGTTTCGGGATGCCAATGGAGTCGGCCGCTGCTCGAGCGCGCCTCACCAAGGAGCGTTGAGCATCTAGTACCGAGCAGCCGAGCAGGTACTCCTCTTAAGTCTCTCTAGTTGGGATGAGGAAGAGAGAGAGAGAAACGAGAAATAAGGAAGGCAGGGAGGTTAACCAGATGCTAGTATCCGGTATGCTACCCTACACTGGGGTTGGGGAATAGGGGGTTGAAAGAGAAAGGGAGAGTAAAAAATAAATAAGAGAAAAACACCGACACACACGCACGCACAAAATCAGTCCACGCAGAGGCGTTCCGACAGGCCAGTAGTTCGTAAGAAGCACAGTAGCGCTCGCACGGCTTTCTTCTGTGACAATGAGTCATGACGATGGCACAGTATACTTTCTTCTGACAGCGGCTGGTCATCTAACCTGTTTATTTTGTTAGAAAGGTGTTGTCTTTCCAGGTTGTATTTCGGGCAGTCACACAAGATATGTTGAATTGTTTCTTCATCTCCGCAGTGTGCACAGTCGGCAGTGTCGGCCATACATATGCGGAACGCGTACGCACGGGTAAACGCGACTCCCAACCATAGTCTGCACAGAGCAGTAGCGTCGCCTCGTCGAATTTTCGTTGGAAGCTGCATGCTTAATGTTGGATCAAGGGATCGTAATCTTGCATGCGTAAAGAGAGGCTCATTCCAAAGAGCCAGGGAGCGTTGGCGAGCAAGAATGCGGAGCCTCCTAGCAGCGCCCGTCCTTGAGAGAGGTATTGACTGGTCGTTGTCTTCTGTATGGGCTGAACGGGCAGCTTGATCAGCTTGTTCGTTACCGATAATTCCACAGTGGCTTGGCAACCACTGAAACATAACGTGGTGCCCTTTCTCTGTTATATGGTGTAGCATTTCTGCTGTTTCAAATACGAACTGCTCGTGTGGACCACTGCGTAGATTTGACAGAAGTGACTGCAGTGCCGGCTTGCAGTCGCAGAAAATCGTCCACCGTTGCGTGCTCGGGTCGTTAATGAAACGCAGCGCAGCGCGAGGCGCTGCAAGCTCTGCTGCCGTTGTTGTGGTTGCATGAGCTGTCCTGAATTTGATGGTTGTGGCGTGCGTTGGAATAACGACCGCCGCTGTTGAGCTGTTTGGCAGGACGGAGCCGTAGGTGTAGACGTGGGTGCAGTCTTGGTACTTCTCGTTCAGCAGAAGTAAGGTGAGGTGCTTGAGGGCTGGTATTGAAAAATCTCGTTTTTTCTGGATGCCTGATATTGTCAGGTTCATTACTGGCTGTTTGAGGAACCATGGAGGAATTGAAGGTCTCGCCGCGGGCGTAAAACCAGTTAGTAGGGAGTCACCATGTGTAGTTATTGTTCGACAAAATGACGTATGAGGTCTATCCACTGGCAGAGAGGCTAGGTGGTGATGGGGAGTCCGGCCCACATGCCTTATGTGTGTTTTCGAAGCTTCAATTTCAATATGGGTCTGCACGAGGTGGTCTTTCGCTATAGGTATAGTCGCCATTGTTGAGGCACCCTGAGGCAGACCTAGACATATTCGAAGCGCCTGTGCTTGAACGCTTTGTATCATGCGTCGAGTTGTTTTGCTGGCGTTTGATAATGCAGGCCGACTGTATCGTAAAAATCCAAAGAAAAGCACACTCTACAGTCGTAACATCGCATTAGGCTGCATTCCCCAAGTCTTTCCAGCGAGAAACTTGAAAAGATGACATATGCCTGTCAATCGCTTTTTCCAATACGACACATGAGGGCTCCATGATATGTCTCTGTCGACTATGACACCCAGAAATTTGTGAGATCGACGATACGGTATGATTTGACCGTTAATTGACACTCTGTAATTCGACATGGGTTTGCGTGTAAATGCCAGAAGAGCGCACTTTCCGGAGGAAATTTCCAGGCCTCGATTGCGTAGATACAAAGTAGTTGCAGTAGCAGCTCTCTGTATTCTCGCTCGTAACTGCAGTCGAGTTACCGCAGATGTCCAGATGCAGATGTCATCAGCGTATGTTGATAGATAAATATTGTTTGGTAGGTGCGTATGGAGAGCGATTAGTGTTATATTGAATAGCACAGGGCTCAGTACACCACCCTGGGGGACGCCACGACAATTGAAATGTGTAGACGTGTTCCCGGTCTCTGTACTCACAAAATAGGATCGCATTTGGAGATAACTGCGTATCCGATTAAACATTCGGCCCCCCACTCCAATTTCTTCTAGTGCGGTAAGGACGGCTTCATGTGTAACGTAATCATATGCTCCTTTGACGTCAAGGAACAGAGAGGCGCAAAGACGCTTATGGCCTTTCTCGTGTTCAACGTACGTGATTAGGTCGAAGACGTTATCGATCGATGATCGACCACGTCGAAAGCCAGCGATGGCATTTGGGTAGATCTCATGATACTCCAAGTACCACTCGAGTCGGCCGAGAATCATTCTCTCCATCACTTTACCCACGCAACTAGCCAATGCGATCGGGCGATAGGAGGATAGTTCTAATGGTGATCGGCCAGGTTTTAGTAATGGTACTAGACGACTAGTTTTCCAACTTAAGGGGACAGTGCCCTCTAGCCAACAATCATTATATAGCTGAAGTAGAGCTATTCTCGCGCGCTCACCCAGATGACACAGGGCTCTGTAGGAGATTCCGTCAGGTCCTGGTGCGGAGGTCTTGTTGCATGGAGCGAGTGCTGCTTTGAGCTCCTAAATGGTGAACGGGTAGTCCATACAGGAGTCACGTGGTGGCGGACAACTGCTCGAAAGTGGTGAGCTGCTGATGGCTGTAGTTTGCCCTGATAATCCAGCACAGAACTCTTCAGCAACGTCTACATCTGGTCGATTTTGGTGAAGGGCTAAGGCCTTGAATGGTGACTTCTGAATGGGCGATGACCGCAAACCTCTAACCGTCCTCCATATCTGCGATAAAGGCTTACGAGGGTCGAGTGACTCGCAGAAAGTAATCTAGCATTGGAATTCCAGCTTGTCCAACCGACGTTTGATCTTCTTCTGCATACGTCTAGCAGCCCGTAAATCTTCTATGTCCTTCGTGCACCGGTACCTTCTTTCAGCTCGTCTTCGCAAGGCTCGAAGCTGCTCCAGGTCTATGTCGATGTCCATGATTTTTACAGGGCATGGGATCGTACACACAGTCTCTTTTACAGTGCTCTTGATGGCCCCTTGTAAATCGGATATGTGTTCTTCGCATTGGTCTTCCATACGGGACTGAAATTTTTTCCAGTCCACTCTTTTAACGATGTCGCGCACTTTAGGAGGCGACAATCCTCTGATCTTGACGTGTGTTGGAATGTGATCACTCCCATGCGTTTCTATATCCGTGAACCATTCAGTATGTTTCACTAGGCTTTGTGAAACAAAAGCCAAGTCGAGACAGCTACTGTATGCGGAGCCACGTAAAAATGTAGGACTGCCATCATTCAGTAATCAAAGTTGGTTGTCGGAGGCAAAAGACACCAAGCTTCTGCCCTTCATGTTGGTATTCTGACTTCGCCATAATGTATGATGAGCGTTAAAATCCCCAATGATAACACACGGGTCAGGAGTTGACGCTATGATGTCTCGTAATCTTTTTTGATCGAAACGGCTTGACGGTAATAGGTATGCGCCAACCACAGTGGTGTAGCCTCCTCTTTTTCACTCTTAAGCATACGTATTGGTTTCCGTCATGAGGTGGTACAGGTTGAAGGATGTAAGTGAGGTCTCGGCGAATGTACACCAGAATCTTGCTGCTTTCAGTAACAGTAGACGACATAAAAGGTTCGTATCCCGAGAGTCGTATTGCACTCGATAAGTTCGGCTCACAAATGACGATTACGGGAAACAAATTGACGTACACAAATCGAAGAAAATCACCAATGCGCCATCTCAGTCCCCTGGCATTCCACTGCAGTATTGCTGCTTTACGAACCTCATCACGGAAAGACAGTGGTGTTTTATCCATGGTCTACTCTAAGACTGCTAGCACTGGACTAAGCGCGTCCAGTACTTAAAGGGCACTTTTGGCTGGCGGTGTATTCATGTCGCTTAACAAGATGCGAATGGTATCCACTAATGATCTTAGCATCACCATCACGCGATGATCTGGCTTCCCGGCCGTTGCAGCATTTTGTGCTTGTTCTTGAGGCGGCTTCTGTTGAGGCTCGACAGGTCGTGTAGGCGGCTTCTGTTGAGGCTCAACAGATTGTGTAGGTTGAAGGGGTGGCCATTCCTTTGGAGAGAGAGATCTTCCAGCTTATTCTCTTTCAGCGCAGATGTTTGCCGTGCTAGAAGCCGCGCCTGTCGATTTCACTTGAGTTTCTGACTTTCTCGTCAGATTTTGCACTGTCCTTTGTGAGGACCTTCGACGATGATGACGCCTTCACCTTACTTTTTGCGCAGCTTCTCTGTGAGTCGAGTTTTCTCGTACCATTTGTCTCAAAATATAAATCTCTTTATTAATCTGAGGACAGTCCCTGGAGGAAGCACTGTGAGCTCCTTGGCAGTTGGGGCATTTCAACGTAGTTGCATTACAGTCGTCTTCTGAGTGGTGTTCAGTGCATCGGGGGCACACTGCGGAATTTCAGCAAACGCCCTGCACGTGGCCAATCTTCTGGCACTTGAAACACTACATAGGCTTCGGAATAAATGGGCGAACCTGGTGACGGAAATGACCCACTTTCACGTAAGAGGGGAGACAGTCACCCTTGAATGTTAGTCGCACACAACGAGAGTTGCCTAGGCGACCAGCATGCACAATGACGTTGTTTTCACTCACTGGTTTTATCAGTACAAGAAGATCTTCATTGGCGATTTCAGTGTCTATGTCATAGATAACTCCTGTTACGGTGTCACCATCCGCTGGTATGATGGATCGGACTTTGATGTTTCCCAGTTCTGACACATACTGTAGCGTGTTCAGTGCACTTGGGTTCCTCACGTCGATTGCCAAAATGTTCTTCCTCGTGTTTATCCTGATGTCCTCAATCTCGTTAGGCACAATGTTTTCAAGGTACAAGGACAGTGCTTGCCTGTTGAGGAAGCGTAGATTGGCAGTAGTAGTCTGCGGCACAAACAGAATGAAGTGAGGCCATCGCTGAGGCGCTGTCCTCCCAGTGGCTGTACTTGATGCCAATGATGCGTTTATGATTCTTCGTTTGGCCTTGCGGTAGAGCACAGGTTCGAAGTCGTCTTCCGAGGACTCGTAGTCTGATGCAGAGTACAGCTCGGTGTCCTCGCTCTCACTAGATGGATTACCACGCATTCTTGAAGCAATGCCTGTGGATGAACTGGTACTGGGCGGGATCTCCGGGGATTGTACATCCATGACCACAATGTAGGGGGCTGGAGACCCCGCTGTTGCGCTGTGGAACGCAGAAAAAACAGCACAGACCGCAAGTTGTGTTCCACAAGAGAATCACTTCCGGGATGGGGAAAGGAAGTGAAAAAGGAACGGGGTTGGTGGGGCACAAAGCGATGACGGGGTAAGTGTCGGCCAAGACCGGGCAGGTCGAGCAGGTGCCACTGATTTCCGGCAAAAAATGCCCGGCGGCCGCCGGACTGAGATAGGTGTTCTTCTGGAGGTGGCGTAGTATTCGCTCATCCGCTTTTTCCAGACCACATACGGGGTCCGGGTAGAGGTGGGGCGAAGCCCGGTAATAGCCAAGAATTTCGTGAAAGCGCGTCAGATTCGTATTGCCAGATTCCGACTCAGGACATGAAGGGCCAACGGCTCGCATGAGAGATGCGCGGGCAGTTGCTTTTGCCGACTTGTTGCTGGGCAGACCGAGTGGCCTGTGGTCCATACTATCCGAATGGGGTGAGGGTTGAAGCACCAAGACGCTACCAAAAGTAGGTGAGCTGCCAGCGGGGCGAGGGAACCCTGAATGTATTAGGAACAGGCCAAGTGCGAGTCCGTCAGAATGGTGCGTGAGGTAGGATGCGAGGTGGTCAAAGCACTGGCAACCTTCTCAGATTGCGACACAGTGGTGGCTATAAAGGAGACGCTTCCATGGGAGAGGCCGCCATCAACGTGTTTTCCCTCTGTGATCACGGCGACCGTGAAGTGACCCGAGGGAGAGGGGCCAGAAGCCTGTACGTAGAAAACGCCAGGGCGATCGAAGTGCCGCGCCTGCAGGGCCGCGGAACACGCTAGTTTATTGCCGGGTTGTTGGTCGGAGTCCATGTTGCGGGGTAGTTGTTCCACCCATAGTTTTTGCCATCAAAGATCCGGTGTGGGTGTCGGAGTGTCTTGGTGAGAGATCGCATTGAGGCCTAGCCTGTGTAGTGAACGTAGCCCTTAAGGTGCCTCTGGTAGACGAATAATTTGGCTAACACGATGAGCTTCCCGCAGTTCAGCAAATTTGTTACGTACTCCCCGTGCCGCGAATTGGCTGTTGGAGGTGGCAATGGGAAGGCTGACTGCACGTTTGTATGCTGAAAGAAGGAGGACGTTCGGCTGGTGCTCTTGGTGACGACGCAGGTGAAGGTAAGGTAAGACGTACAACACGCGACTGCTCACAAACGCATGGCGCGACCGCATGGACTGGGTCCCACAGAGGCCGCCACGCTTGGTATTCCACAGTATCTTCCGGCTCACCTGTCAGATGGTGCGTCGGAGGCTTGCTATTGTGTCCTTGGGAACCAAAGATCATGTGATGTGAAGCCGAAGAATTCGAAATTTCTAAACATATGGAACGGGACTAGACGAAAGCGAGATTTGGGGTGAAGGTAAGTGGGATACCGAGAAAAGAGCCGATTTAGGTGGAGCGCACTCCAGGCCGCACGAAGCAGCGTAGGCGTTCTTCAGAAGCGCAGCCTTTTGTAGGCACTTTTGGATTTGTGCTGCGGGGCCCGTGTTCGTCCAAATTGTAATATCGTCGGCATGCAGTGCGTGGTGTATTACCTCTAACTCGCTCAGAAGGGAGGAAAGATTTTTCATGGCCAGGTTAGGCCCGGTTCACGCTAGCGGCATGCATGCCTCGCCGTTTGACGTTCTCGTGCAGCCTAGTCCAGCTGTTTGCTTCGCGCACGGCTGCCGTTTTTTTTTCGTTAGAAAAATGAGTCTGAGATTCATTTTTGCGCCGTTTGCCGTTTGCCGGACAGTGACGTAGCCAATCAGCGACGGAGGGGCGGCATGGCGGAGCCGCGTTGTCTGATTTCGCCTCTCCGCATCGTCTGAGTATGCCGCGGGACATTTCGAGCTGCTTGCTTTTTGCTCCACGGTTTTCACGCTATGTCATGCATGTTGTTCCCAGCCTACGTTCCAACAGTGAATACAGTATTTTAGTCTGTGCGGTTATTAAAAAAGCGCGCAGCAATTCAATATGACGTCTCCCAATGCAGGCTTTTGGAAACGTTGCGCCAGCTATCCAGCCTTAGCCATAACTGACAAACGTGTCACGTATCCCCTCTGATATTCGGGAAGGCTTGCTAAATCCTAGATAATATTTGAGTATGGCTCTCAAAAACAGTGTCAAATGGATTAGAGTACTGTGCTGTCGAAGTAAAAGACACGAGTCTAGTGTGAATGTAAACATCAGTTCAGAGCTTACGAGGTGGTCCCAACTGCATTCGGAAGGGCAACCATGTTTGTCGGAGGAGCTTGCTGTACAATTCGAACAGCTCCCGTGCGGGCGGCGCCAGCCGCCGGTCTACGGCACTGCGCCGTTACGGCAGCGTGAACGAGCCTTTAATGAGCAGGGGCTACCAGACTGCACCTATGGGTGTACCCTGTGTGCTTATAGGTACAGGACATGTTAGATAGAATCGAGGTAGATGAAAGTGGTGCGATGAAATAAAAAGGCTCAAATGTAAGTGAAATTCTTTCGACCACAGTTTGTTGTAGGCTACAAACAATACTACTGCGTTGGACGTTACAAAACCCTCCTCTAAGATCGAGAGCGAGCACGGATTTATCATCACAGTGCATAGTGGTTGGTTCTATGATGTCCTGTTGAAGCTGAAGCAGGATGTCCTGCGCTGACAGTTGTGGGCTAAAGCCAAACACCGTGTCAGAAAAGGTCCCCCTAGCTTCGAGGTAGACAGAAAAGCGTTCGCGAACCACGTTTTCCATCAGCTTTCTGGTGCAGGAGGTTAGTCAGATGGGTCTCAATGCCTCAATGCTGAACAGTTTGTCCGATGTGGGTATGAAAGTGACGAATGACGTCGTCCAGTTCAATGGGGGGGGGGGGGGCATTCGATATGGAGTTTACCAGGTCGAGTAGCGAAAGGTGTGCTTCGTCGGAAAGGTTAGCCAGAAGCGATATTTTGATGCCATTCCGCCCAGGGGTCCTGCCCCGTCGCATTTTTGCCAGGGCAGCCTGTTTGGCTCATCGAGCTCAGCGTTAGAGGTGTCGGAATACGTATATTATGTGCCTATAGGGTCAGTTATGCGAGAGATGCATCGGTCCCACAATTTTTGCGCGAGCTGACCTGTAGTGCCCTTATAGGTATGCAGACCACGGCGGAGCTGACGTTGCGTTTCTGCCCAAGTGCTGGAGGGATCCAGAAGGCTACATTACCCAGAAAACTACAAACCAGGCGACCTTATAGCTCATCTGGTTTGCCACCGTCGTGCAGGTGCTGGCCAAATTCAAATCTGCATGCTGCCCGCAATATGCCACTGCTTCTGCAGTGAGCGTTCAATGCGAGCGTGAAGTTCTCAAATAAGTTTGTAACGTTTCTAGTGCTTTATAGGCCCGCGGCGAGCGTTCCACAGATGTAAGTGGTGTGGGTCAATTGCAGAAGTGATATTAGGGGTTTTGAGGGTGCGAGTGTTTGCCCGCTGCATATGAAGGACGTACGACGACCACGCCATGTATTCGCCCGGGCTGGGAATCATGGGAAATAGCTGCATTTTGAATTTAGTCCAGACTGTGTGACGGACCTCAGGTGCCCGAGTATTGCGAATTTTTTGCCGCGGTATGAAGGAAACGCGAAGTAAAAAGTGGTCACTTCCCAAAATCTCGCCCAAGTTTTCCCATGTAGCATCGCGAATGTTACGAGTCCAGGAGTGGTCGCTACTTATGTCGCGCGGGATTGAATTGCCGGAACGCACCAGCTGTCGTGGATTGGTAAGCAGTGTAAGGCTAAGCGATGAGCTGAGGTCCTTGAGTTTTCTTTCTCGGGCCTTCTCATAGTGGTAACCCCAAGTAGGGCTGGGGCATCGATGTCCCCGACAATCACCAGGGGTTGACGGTCCACTGTGCGCAGAATCCTATGAAACAGATTCGCAAAGGAGGCTCCCGCAAGAATAGGGGGACAATACACGTTCTAAATGTCTACTATTGGTTAGCCTCTCCGTTGAGACAGAACTGATATCATACAATAGTTGTACGGGAGAACCAAATCTAGGTCGACCTGTATTACCATGTATGCCTTATATGCACAAGAAAGCTTTCAGTGGTGCCTCTCATATAGGCGCAGTATCCGGAATGTGTTGATGTCCCGCCAGATTTTTGAAGTGGTAACACGACCCGCTGAGAGCCAAGTGAGCGGAGGAAGAAGCAAAGGTGCGAGTGCTTTCACCTGTTCCCAAAAGCTCTACAGGTTCTACTGTATGACCTCAAATTTTGACAAGAAACTGGAACGAGATGTACGGTTGGTATCCATCAGAAATATCCTAGGTTTGATATTTTATCCTCCATGTCCTGCTCCGAGCCATGAGAAGCAAAGGGGGGGGGGTATGGAGGCCGGATTGTTTGACGGCGACGAGGTAGTGGCGACCTTACAACGATGTCGGAGAGCTGAACCCGGACTGCAAACCAAAGAGGGGTGCAAACGCAAATCTGTGAGTTAAAACTGAGTGATTGCCTACGCTTGAATGACCTGAGTGGCCTCTACTGTTATTTGTTGGAGAAAGAAGTTAGCAATGAGATGACTGATCGACGCTTCGGCGTGCGTAAGGTGTTGCTTCATGGGACTGAAGTGTTCTTCACAGGAATGAATTCTGTAGTCAGTAAGGAATGCTGATGTGCTGTAGTAGCTACCGGAGCTTCCAGAATAGGTGAGTCGGTTACTGAAGCTAGAGGGTTACTCGGAGTGCGCGTAGCGTGAGGACTATGCTTAGAATATGCCGGTGTAGCCACCCGGACAGGGGCAGCAGTACCCAGGGTCTTTCCACAGACTTGTTGTTGGGGAGCAAGTCACTTATTTAAGAGAGCGAGCGGTTTTGTTAGGAAATCATTTTGACTTTGAAGCTGCACAACCTGCCGGTGAATGGCCACAAGTTTACGGAATAGAGCATTGACAGGGGGGAACAAAGAGGCTTGGAGGCAGCAATCCCTGCCCAACTGCTCACCTGAGGTGCCGCCGCTGGTTCGAACAGCGGCAGGAATGCTTGAGTGTTGGCCGGTTCTGAAGGACCCCTCTGCTTCAGGCGCGTGTGTTTCTTGCTTCAAGCGGGTGCGTTCATTCAGTTGTGACAAAGATGAGGTGGGCCCTTGATGCTTTGTTGAGGGCGATTTGGGTTTTACGGTATTTTGCAGCAAAGCCACGAGTCTTAGTCTCATGGCCGCTTCTCAGTGAAGGCACTCGTGTGTCAATCATATTCAGTGAGGCCTTCGGGGGCAGGAGCGCCACACTTGGTGCATTGTGTGGGAGTGGGGTGAGGGCACTCGGGCGGCTGATGACCGATGGTGCCGCACCTAGTGCAAGCCGGAACGGTTTTCTTGTAAGGGCGCATAAACGTCGCCACGTAGTAGTAGAAGAGAAAGCGGAGCAACTTCGTGCCCTCACGAGTCACCACCACCACTGCAGAGTCTCCAAGTTTTTGGACCGTGAGGATGCTTCCCCAAGGTCAATACAATTCCGAATCATCTTTTCCGTGGTTTCAGCAGGGTTGATGGGGATGACACTTTGCACGTACTCCCTGATGAATTGGCGTGACCTCGGACAAGCAGTGGTCGATCCTTCACTTCACCATTCTTCAGCTGGGAAATGATGGCCAGCTGCGGCGGCTCGCTGTTTCTGCGACGTAGACTTCGATTGCGCTTGCTTTCGTTTCCATGTTCCCACCATGTCCTCGAGATATTGGTCTTGTGATAGCATACCTTGTCCAGGGGAAGAAGTGTCCATGGACACTACTTGCATTGAGACAAGGTCCTAGCCCGTAACCTAATTGGCAGCTGCCATCGCTGGGCCGATAGCTGCCACAAGAGGCTCCCCTAGCGAGGAGGCATAGAAGCTGGATTGAAACGTGCCTCAGAGTGCAAAAGAGGGGCCCACCTGGGCAGTTGTGGTGTCGAAGTCACGCGTAGAATTTGCTGGTGGCGAGATACTTAGAATTGAAGGGTGTAGAAGTGGTGGTCCGCGTAAATTGAAGAAAGTCCACTGAGCTGATGTTCAATGCGTCCGTCGCCATTGACTGCTCACCGTGCCCCCCTACGTCAGGTACAGCGGCGTTCTCCTTCGCTGCTCTCTGTATAGTAAGCAAGGGAGACTTGGTCACCGCATAGACGTGAGCCTAAATTCCAAGGACAAATTGCGCCGTGGTTGTGACGCCCATAACAAAGGTTCCAACCATCAGTGTCCCCCCAACCCATTGCAAGTTGTGTAGAGTCACACACACAACGGTGGACAACAATTTTTGCGCAAGCTACAAAACGCCCTACATTGTGACGAAGAGGCAATGGAAACGACGCATGGCCACCAAGGAGGCAGAGGCCATTGCCACCACCGATCGCAGCGGCAAGCCCTGCTCAAAATCCAGGACCCCCTGCCAAAGCTACTCTCGATCATATAGCCACACACCAAGATCCCAAAAGCAGCAGCAACGCTGGTTTTGCAGCCAAAAACCTGGACGGACCTCAACGAGAGACGCCAAGGCTACTGATTCTATGAGCTTTGCAGATGCAGTCAAATGAAAACGTGCAAGAAACGTGGAGCCTGGCGGTAAAACACATACTAGAATAGAGGCGGACATAGCTGAGTTAACACAGACAATACAAACCCTGCGAAAGCAAATGAAATGCATGCAGGCACAGGTTCACGCAAAAGACAAACTGATACAAAAGCCCTAGTCTGCCGCTCACAGCGAGGCTGTTCAACAGACATTGCAGGAAACATAATAAAAGCTGCTAGAGGATGGCGAGGTCGAAGGCCCCGATACTAAACACGGACCCGCTCTCTCATAAAAAGGTAGTCCGTCCCAATCATACACGCGCAGTAACAGGCGATGCACGAGTGATACTGTTTGAGGTTCACTGGAGCAGTCTCAAGGTAACTATCACCGCGAATATCACGCGTGCAAGTCAGCAGAGCTTGAGGAGCATTTATCTAAAATTGTCATGGTTATAAGCTGCCAACAGCGCGCTGGTCACGCCGCATAGCGAAGTGGCAACACACTTGTAGCGCCACATAATCATGGCCCGAAACTCTTTGTAACAAAACACGCAATAAGACAGTGGAACTGCAGAAGTTACAAAAACAAACGAGTGCTCTTACAACAATACCTGAAAACAATTCCTGAACACCCAGACGTCATCAAATTGCAGAAATCAAATGGCCCCGCCAAACTATCAGGGTACCAGTCTATAAAAGGCAAGGCAGAGAGTCCGAACGTCATCACACTGGTCAAACGATTGCTCATGGTTATCGAACATGACATCCAAGTCAAGGATATTGAAAACATTTGTAGGGCTAATTTCACCCCGTAAACACCCGACAGCATCTTCCTACGCAACGTCTATGGCACTCTCAGATGCCGCAAACACCGCTTTTACGTTCTCTACAAACGAGCACTTGTAATCACCCAAAGGCAAGAACACTTCATTGGAGGTGACTTCAACACGGTGCATATGGCGTGGGGTTACAAACACGATCACCCGAATAGCAGGCGTGTGCGGGAAACAGTGCAACTAGCTGGCTTCGAGCTGGTCAATGACCCAGCGGCACCGACTAGGCAGGGCAACAGCGTCAGAACAGACACCACGCTGAGCCTTACTTTTACGAGAAATATACGAAAGGTGACTTGGAGAAACACCATGCAAGTCTTGGGTAGTGACCATAACAATATGTCTATAGAAGCAAAAGGTGGCCCACACAAACACAATGCCAGTTGGCAAATAAAAATCACCAATTGGGAAACCATTACAAAAAAATGAGACAAGCAACAGGTTGAAAACATCAAAGACATAGAACGATGGACCGAACAACTTTGGCGAGACATTGAGTCGGTAACGAAAAGTATGCCGTCAACAGCTTGAATTGATACAATAGACACCTGGTTACTGCACATGTGGCAACCCAAGACCTAACTGCAGCGCCTCTGGGAATAACAGAGACACAATCGAAGACTGCGAAAACAGATAGCACAGCTAAACAAAGAAATAGAAAAGCACGCACTTTACCTGCAACAACAAACAATATGTTGAGGCAAAAAGAAAAACATAAAATATAGTGCCTCTGCCTGTACCACTGAAGTATAACTGGCCTACACCAATCGAAATGAAAAGAACAAAGCTATTGCCAAGAAACAATTTTGTTTATCTAAGAAAAGAAAAAAACCTACCCACTAGCGCCAACCCAGGCACGGGAACGCACCCAGCCAGTGCGCATTCATTTTTTCAATTGTTACAACAACTTTCGACGCTCTTGACAGACACAGGTCAATTTTTTTGTAGTTATTGCTGCGCAAAAGAGACTCCATGCCCTTTGGCTCTCCTTGGGTGCTCCAGAAAATGGTTCTGTAGTAGTTATTGCAGTCCCTCCTGCCGTAGCTTCATTGCATCTTCTCCCCGGCCTTGCCGTGAAGCCTTCATGCCAATTTGATCGCTTTTACTGTTCTCCTAGGTGGTCCTGTTCATTAAAAGAATGTATTATACTCCCGAGAGGAGGTGGTGGGATACCGCCTCTGCTCCACCCTTCCAGATTTTTTCTCTTTTTTTCTTGCTCCCTCCTTCCCATGCCCTTTTCTTGTTGCCATCTCTCCCCCTAGCTCCCTGTCTAAGATTTTGTCTTTTATGCCATTGACGTTTTTACCCCCTCTTCTCTTTTGCTAACTTTCCCCTTTCTCCCAGCTTTCTTTTTTAAAGACTCTCCCTCTCTCCTCTCCTTCCTATTCTTTTCCTACTCACCTCTTTCTCCTTCAGCCCGTGGCCAAATCTTTTGCCATAATGTTTCTTAGTGATCCTTGCCTAGGTGTAAATGGAATCGTTTTTTATGAAAGTTCTAAGGAATGAATTGTGTGTTGGAATTTCAGAAACATGGTTAGTTATCCTCTCAATGCTTTTCTTTAATGGTGATTTGATTCGTGGGGTTGAATGTCGCAAAACCACCATATGGTTATGTGAGACGACATAGTGGAGGGCTCCGAAAATTTCGACCACCTGGGGTTGTTTAACGTGCACCCAAATATGAGCACACGGGCCTACAACATTTCCGCCTCCATCAGGAATGCAGCCGCCGCAGCCGAGATTCGATCCCGTGACCAATGATTTTCCTTAATTCCTTCATAATCATTTACTTTTTTCTAATATATATGACCAATATTTTCGCGGATTTTAGGCGGCCAACAATAAAGGCAATTTTCTCAAACTTATGGGACCTGCCTGGGTTCCTATGTTTTTTTTTTCATCATATGAAATTCTTTGGGAACCTATTTCGATTTTTGGTTTCCTTTTTCCCCGCTTCTGCATGGGAAATCAATTGGGTTGGTTTTGTAGAGGTGGTGCTTTTAGGAATGTTTTGTTTAAGAGGTCTGAGTGAATAAAGATGGGGTTATTTTTCCTCTTCCTCCACTCTCCCTTACTCCAATTTTCAGTCCTCTTTCATCCGTTGTTCAAACATTCCTGCAGCGGGTGACTCCACATCGCCACCTCATAATGTCTTGATGAAATTTCTCAGCCTAATTAGGAATCAGGAATGCACTACTACAGAAGTAACCCTGGTCTGACCGGGATGTCTACTTGGTAACATTGGCTGTGCATTGGCGTACATGTTTCTGTACTTGCCTTGTTATGCCGTTCATCTGGTGGATGTCAAATATCTGTTTTGGTATGGTGTAGGTCTGAGATCTATTATGTGGACTGAACTTCCAGGATCAACCAGGACTGAACTTCCAGGACTGAACTTCCAGGACCTGGCTGATTTGTAAGGTAACCGCTTGGGTCTGGAATGAAAAGACAGACCAGCAGGCTCCGATCTACGAGCAACTTGAATACGGTGTAGGACTTTTTTCCTCGTCTGATTCCTCCCTGAATGGTTCAACTACGTGAACCGCAGTCCATTCTCATTTTGCAATATTGACCCCTCCCTACTACGACATTGACCGATGAAGGAGCCTTTTCACGTGTTTCCTAAGGGAATTTCACCCAACCAATCCTATCGAGCACCGCTTGTCCTGTTTATACTTGTAAAATTTTATCTTTATTATTCATGACTGTTCCTTTTACAATTTTCATACACTCCTCATCCCGAAAAATTTCCGGTTTCGAGTTGGATGGTGTTGTGTACTTTTTCTTCAATGAAATATTGTGTTTTGTTAAGGCTTTACACGAGTCTACGTAATGGTCGAACGCAGTTGCATCATCGCCACACATGCATTTTGCGTGATCCGTTACAGAAAATCTTTTGAAAAAAAGGAGAAACGCCTATGACCCGTTACTGCTTACACGGGCCAATAGTGCAGCGGAAATGTCTTGGGAATCGGTTTTACGTTTTTTATTCATTGATATTGCCACGTTTTATTTCCCAAGTTTTCGTTAGCGTCCCAAAACACCACACGATTCCCAGCGCAAACCGCGCCTGCAGTTTTCCAGAAGGTTCCGGACTGTAGTAGATCATTTCGATAAGATCACGCCCACTGTGCGAACGTTACAGATTGTTGTGGAACCTACGCCACCGCAGGCGATAACGCTAGAACATTCGATGGCAAGAGTATAAATGCCGACGCGCTTCGCCACTTGTCAGTAGTTGTTGATCGAAGGCCGACGCTCTGTTCGCCGCTATCAGTCCGAGACTGCTATCTGTGCGAGACTGCTGCTGTAATTGAACTTTCCTTTTACCGGGCACAGGTTCGCCCAAATAAACAGTTAAATCCCAACACGAAGTCTCCTGTCTTCGGCCACGTCACGACCCCGTGACATCTGGTGGAGGTGCTGCTTCGTTCATGTACCGGACGCCCCCGTCAAGCCGTGAACCCAGCCCACGTCGCGGAGAAGATACCGACGCCAACCAGGAGCAGCGAACAAGCCGCCGACAGCAAGGGCTACCACCGGAGCACGGGCTTCTGCAAGACAAGGCGCGGAAGACCAAGGCCATGACCGCGACTGCAGCGACAATGACAACCGCAGCGTCCCAGCCCACGATGGTCATGCATCAACCCAGGGAACCAACAATTTTCCATGGGTCATCGTTCGAAGACCCGGAGTCCTGGCTAGAAACATACGACCATGTGGCCGCCCTCAACCACTGGGACCATGACGAAAAGCTGGGTCGTGTGTTCTTCTATTTGGTAGACATCGCAAGAACCTGGCTCGAAAATTGGGAGCCCACGCTTCGAACGTAGGATGTTTTCTGCGGCGCATTCCTGCAAACGTTCGCGAGCGTCGCTCACAAAGAGAGGGCCGCTGCTTTATTAGAGACCCGGGTTCAGCTACCAAATGAAAATGTCGCCATTTTCACAGAAGAAATGACCTGACTATTTCGTCACGCTGACCCAGACATGCCTGAGGAGAAAAAAGTTCGTTTCCTCATGCGAGGGGTCAAACAGGAGCTCTTTGCGGGACTGATGAGAAACCCACCGAAAACCGTCCAAGAATTTGTAGCCGAAGCGACCACCATCGAAAATAATCTGGACATGCGCACCAGGCAGTATAATCGTCGCTTGACTCCAGGATGCGCTGCTGCTCAAGCCAGTGACTCCGACAACCTGCGTGAAACGATCCGAGCGATCGTGCGGGAAGAGCTGCGCAAACTGTTGCCTTCGGCGCAACCTCAAGTGGATTCGGTCGCCGACATTGTGCGAGAAGAAGTTCAGCAATCGCTTCGAATTCCCCAAACACCACTGCCCGAGCCAGAAACTATGAGCTACGCCGCTCCAGTGCGCCACAACGCTCCTCCCCGCCCACGCCGAAACGCCGCCCCGTCGCACTTCCGTCGCCAGACACCACCGCCGCCACCACCCCCACCGACGACCTACCGTTCGCCAGCGGGCCAGCGCAGTGCGCCGAGGAAAACCGACGTCTGGCGCACCCCTGACCACCGCCCACTGTGCTACCACTGCGGCGAGGCCGGGCACACTTACCGCCGTTGCCAGTACCGACAGATGGGACTGCGTGGCTTCGCCGTCGATGCACCACGTCCGCAGCCAGGGGAACGGCCACGTGACAACGCCGACTACCTGACAGAAACTCAATGGAGTCCACGAAGTCCTTTCCGTTCGCCGTCGCCCAGCCGCCGCATGTCACCGCACCCCCGGCAGTACTCCGGCCCAACGCGGGGCCGGTCTCCTAGCCCGTATCCCAGAAACTAAGGGCAGCAACCGGTGGAGGTGCGCTTGCTGTGCGACGAACTACCGAAGATCCTCCGACGACGACGACGCCGCGACGGAGCTTTCCGAACACAACGCCAACCAGGCAAAGCCCTGACGGCGAAAGCTCACTTACCGAAGGTGGCCTGACGACGCAACATGAAAGCAGCAAAACAAGCCGACGCAGCCGTGACCCGACGCCACGCCCTAACTGTAATGCGAGACGGCGAACTAGCGACCTCGACGTTCTTATCGACGGCCACAGTGTGACTGCTCTCGTCGATACTGGAGCTGACTATTCTGTCATCAGTGGGTCGTTCGCCGCGAAGTTAAAGAAAGTTAGGACAGCTTGGAAAGGCCCTGAAATCCGCACAGCTGGAGGTCATCTCGTAACGCCTGTAGGAATCTGCACAGCGAGAGTCACAATTAACGGCCGTATTTATCCTACAGACTTCGTAGTCCTACAGCGTTGCTCGAGAGATGTCATCCTTGGCATGGACTTCTTATGCCTCTATGGTGCTGTCATAAACCTAAAAACAAAGTCGATAACGTTATTCACAGAAGAAGCACTACCGCCGCGCACACCGTCAGGACACCATGCCTTGAATGTGGTGGAAGAACAAGTCACTATTCCGCCGCGCTCAAGCGTCATTATTTCAGTCGGCGCTCCTAAATCACCTGACTTGGAAGGCGTCGTTGAAGGCAGTCAGCATCTGTTGGTCACCCGAAATATTTGCGTCGCAAGAGGAATTGCAGAGCAGCGGGGAGGCAAAGCAACGGTTATGCTCACGAATTTCAGCAATGAATACAAACATGTAAACAAAGGAACAACGGTCGCATACATCGAAGAAATTGTCGAAGCCACCAGTGCTTGCTTTCACCCTCGCCAATTCTGCGGAACCTTCTCAGAGGAACCAAGCTACTCCCATAGCTTTCGACGTCAATCCCAGACTTCCGAACGATAAGCAAGCACAGCTCAAGGCCCTGTTCCTGCAATACGAAGATTGCTTTTCGTCGTCATCGAAAATTCGGCAGACCCCAATCACGAAACATCGCATCATAACCGAAGAAAATGCCAGACCACTCCGTCAGAGTCCGTACAGGGTTTCGACGCGAGAACGTGAGGCCATGAAGAGACAAGTTGATGAGATGCTGCGGGATGACATTATCCAGCCGTCCAAGAGCCCATGGGCGTCCCCCGTGGTGTTAGTGAAGAAAAAGGATGGGACCCTACGTTTCTGCGTCGATTATCGCCGCCTGAACCAAATCACAAGAAAGGACGTGTATCCTCTCCCACGAATCGACGACGCACTTGATCGGCTCCATAACGCCAAGTACTTTTCTTCAATGGACCTCAAGACTGGCTATTGGCAAATCGAAGTCGACGAAAGAGACCGAGAGAAGACGGCGTTCATAACACCGGATGGCCTCTTCGAGTTCAAGGTGATGCCCTTCGGCCTTTGCTCAGCGCCTGCAACTTTTCAACGCGTTATGGATACAGTACTGGCAGGATTGAAGTGGCAGACTTGCCTTGTGTACTTGGACGACGTCGTCGTGTTTTGCTCGAGTTCCGACGAGCATCTTCGGCGCCTTGAAGCTGTACTTCAAGCCATCAAGACGTCCGGACTCACACTGAAGCCAGAAAAGTGAAGATTTGTGCATGAGGAGCTCTTGTTTCTGGGGCACGTTATCAGCAAGTCTGGAGTTCGTCCCGATCCGCGGAAAACAGCCGCCATCGCCAACTTCCCGCCGCCCACTGACAAGAAGGCCGTGCGCCGATTTCTGGGCCTGTGCGCCTATTATAGGTGGTTCGTGAAAAACTTCGCCCGCATCGCCGATCCTCTCACTAACCTTAACAAGGCCGACGTGGAATTCAAGTAGGAAACGCCACAGAAACACGCTTTCCAGGAGGTTAAACATCGCCTCCAGACGCCTCCGTTACTTGCCCATTTCGACGAATTCGCCGAGACAGAAATACATACTGACGCAAGCAGCGTAGGTCTTGGCGCCGTTCTTGTGCAGAGGGCTGACGGACTTGAAAGGGTTATTGGTTACGCCAGCCGATCGCTATCCAAAGCAGAAGCAAATTATTCCACAACAGAAAAGGAGTGCCACGCCATCATCTGGGCTACGTCGAAATTTCGGCTACGTCGAAATTTCGTCCCTACGTCTACGGCAGGCCCTTTAAAGTTGTGAGCGACCACCACGCCTTATGTTGGCTAGCCACCTTGAAGGACCCTTCAGGTCGCCTCGCACGATAGAGCCTGAGACTTCAAGAATATGACATTACTGTCATTTACAAGTCCGGCAAAAAACACTCCGACACCGACTGCCTCTCTCGTGCGCTTGTCGACCAACCGCTACCTGACGACCCGGATGACGACTACTTTTTGGAAACGATAACTACAGAAGACTTCGCTGAACGACAGCGGGCCGACCCGGAACTTAAGGCCCTAATAGAATACCTCGAAGGCAGGACCACCGAAGTCCCGAAGGTATTCAAGCGCGCACTTGCGTCGTTCTTCCTACGAAACGGTCTTCTACAAAAGAAAAACTTTTCACCGCTTCGAGCTAAGTACCTTCTTGTGGTGCCTTCAGCTATGCGACCAGAACTCCTGCAGGCCCTACACGACGATCCGACAGCAGGGCACCTCGGTGTTTCTTGCACGCTCTCGAGGATACAAGAAAGGTACTACTGGCCACGTCTTACCACCGACGTCACTCGTTATGTGAGGACAAGCCGGGACTGTCAGCGACGCAAGACACCGCCGACAAGGCCAGCGGGACTTCTGCAGCCAATTGATCCACCTTGTCGACCTTTCCAGCAGATTGGTATGGACCTACTAGGGCCGTCCCCGACGTCGCCTTTCGGAAACAAGTGGATCGTGGTAGCTACCGACTACCTCACCCGCTACGCCGAGACAAAAGCCCTGCCAAAAGGCAGTGCATCCGAGGTAGCTAAGTTCTTCTTCGAAAATATCGTCCTACGTCACGGCGCTCCAGAGGTCCTTATCACCGACAGAGGAACGGCATTCACTGCCGACCTAACTCAAGCGATCTTGACATACAGCCAAACAAACCACCGCCGGACGACAGCGTACCACCCACAGACCAACGGCCTCACCGAGCGGCTTAACAAGACAATCGCCGACATGCTGTCAATGTACGTCGATGTCGAACACAAGACATGGGACGCCATTCTTCCGTATGTGACCTTCGCATACAACACGGGAGTGCAGGAGACGACGCAGATATCTCCATACAAATTGGTCTACGGAAGGAGCCCGGCAACGACGCTCGATGCCATGTTACCCAACGTCACCGACGAAGAAAGCCTCGATGTGAGCGAGTACCTTCAACGTGCCAAAGAAGCCCGACAACTTGCGCGTCTCCGTATCAAGAATCAACAGACGATTGACAGCCACCGTTACAACCTTCGACGACGCTTCGTGGAATACCAGCCCGGTGAACGTGTTTGCGTGTGGACGCCGATACGCCGACGTGGACTAAGTGAAAAGCTTCTGCGACGCTACTTCGGACCGTACAGGGTGGTTCGACGTCTCGGCCCACTTGATTACGAGGTTGTCCCCGACGGCATCACGAACTCTCAACGACGCCGATCGCGACCTGAAGTCGTGCATGGGGCGCGCCTCAAGCCGTTTCATGCGCGTTAACAAACTGAAAGAGTGTTTTTTTTGTATTACTGTTTTATCGTAATTTATTCATTGTACTTTCTTGCATAATTATTGTACCTTCATCTTTAGTTAAAGCATCGGGACGATGCCTTTTTTCAGAGGGGGGCAATGCCACGTTCCATTTCCCAAGTATTCGTTATCGTCCCAAAACACCACACGATTGTCAGCGCAAACCGCGCCTGCAGTTTTCCAGAAGGTTCCGGACTGTAGTAGATCATTTTGATAAGATCACGCCCACTGTGCGAACGTTACAGATTGTTCTGGAACCTACGCCACCGCCAGCGATAACGCTAGAACATTCGACGGCAAGAGTATAAATGCCGACGCGCTTCGCCACTTGTCAGTAGTTGTTGATCGAAGGCCGACGCTCTGTTCGCCCTATCATTCCGAGACTGCTATCTGTGCGAGACTGCTGCTGTAATTGGACTTTCCTTTTACCGGGCACAGGTTCGCCCAAATAAACAGTTAAATGCCAACACTAAGTCTCCTGTCTTCGGCCACGTCACGACCCCGTGACAATATGTATAGGAGTTCCTCCCCTGTATGTTCCAGTAATGATTCCATTTTTTCACACACCCCTTTCCAAGTTGCTTTTTAACGAATGATTTAAACATTGAAATTTGTAATCTATACCCTGTTTGGTGGCCTCTTTCGCTAGTTGGTCTGTGAGCTCATTGTCTATTGTTTCTTTGTGTGCCTGCGTGTATATCAGTTTTATTTGAAAGTTTTCCAGTTGAATTGGTTGAAGTCTGATTTGATGAATGTAAGGGATAGTGTTATTTGGGTTTTCAGTGCACACAATGTGGCATGCCTGTCAGTTATTATTTGGTACGTATTGTAATTCATGTTGCTTTCTTCTTTTAGTGCTTCTAAAGTAGCTACCGTGTCGGCTTTGAAATCGTTTGATTAAGCAGGTAGTTTTATCTGTTTGAATCTGATAGCTGTGCTGAACCTATCCGCCACTATGAAGGCTGCCCCACATTTGTGCTTAATTTCGGATTCATTAGTATGAAGGCTGGAGTCTGCCCTGCCAATTGTCCTTCAGTAATCTAATCTTCTTCTTTTCGCTATATATGTTGGTTGGTTGGTTCCTCAACACCTTGGCGCAACCCACCTAGGGGAATAGGCCATGAATGGGACGGTGCCTTGCTTTTTAAATTAATTCACTTCTTGAAAGAGAGGATTGGATTAATTAGGTAATATAGGTAATAATAAAAAGGTGTTAAATTTTTTAAAAAAGAAACTTCGAAAAGAAAACATATAAACATACAAAAAATTATACATAAAACAACTGAAGTTACTTATTTTTAGCATTCCAATCTTTTAGATTCTCGTAAGAAATTTGTAACAGTGGTAAAAACGCTCCTGTGGCTGAATCCAAATGCGTCTGCGCCAAATGAAAGAATCACCGGAAGTGTCAAGTTTAAGCCCAACTTTTGTAGGGGTTCTTCTAGTAGATTTTCCCTTTGAGTTTTGAATTTTCGGCACGACAAAAATAAGTGCTCCAAAAATTCCCTCTCATTACAATAAAGGCACAAAGGCGACTGTGCCTGACCCGACCTGTGAAGGTAAAAGTTCAATGAGGGGACTCGACAACGCAGCCTGGTAATCACTATTTCTTCCTTTCTTGATGAACACCACTTGTTCTTCCAAGGGAACTTTAGCTGTGGGAAGTCTGATACAAATAAAGGGGATTTTTCAAAGTTATGGACCGTCGTGCGTTTTTCAAAGCGTGATGCTGTCATATATTCCGAAGTAGGCAAAATAGGTAAAACAGGACAATCAAGGGAAGATACAGCTAGTGCATCTGCATGCTCATTCAGAGCTAAACCTCTATGGCCTGGTACCCAAACTAGTCGGACGAGTCGCACATGTGTAGGAATGAGTGAGTAGAAAGTTTATAAGGTACGCGAAAAAGTTGGTGAGCTTAAGGCAGTACAGACCGAGAGACAGTCGGTTAGAACAATCACCGCTGACAGATCTTGCGGCACTTTACGCAATGCAAGGACTATTGCCAGTAGTTCAGCTTGGTAAATAGGTGTAAAGTCGGGTAATCGAATTGAGAAAGCCCAATCTAGATAGGATGATACGATTCCTACGCCAGCCTTTCCTTCATAAACCGAAGCGTCAGTCGCTACCACAATGGATGTTTCTAGATTGGCCAAATGATCTTCCAAAATGCCATTTATATACTGATATGGTAAATTTTTTGCATTCTTGGGATATATATTGTCAAATTCTATCCTAATTGCATCTACAGTGTTGAGCACAAGTGTTTCCCAAAGGTTAACTTTTAAGGGCTCCAAAAGTTTATGAGTAAATATTACTTGAAGACACCTTAATTTAGGCCATTGGTGGTTGAAGAATGAGGTATGCTGGTTAATGAACACACACTGTGCCCTCCACTGAGGTGATGCATAGATTTTAAGGAATGCACGTACTGTTAGAATATGAAATCTTTTGATAAGAGAAGGCAGGCGGGATTCTTCGTATAGGATATTGTTGGCAACATATTTGCGTAGCCCAAGGCATAAGCTTAAAGATTCGCAATCTAGCAGAATCAGTGGTCGAACTTTGTAGGCCGGAGCGCCAGAAAACAAAACACAGCCGAATTATAATATCGGTCAAATGTACATGCAATATATCATAAGGAGTACGTCTCTACGCAAACCGGCACGATAATTACTGAGCCTGCGCAGCATCCCTACGGCACGTGCTCCTTTAGCAGCCATGTTTTCTATGTGGGGACTCCAGTTAATTGTTTCGATTTCACTGTAGTACTTTTGAATTCTCTATTTTGAAGAGATACCAGCAGCACTCACTGCTTTCTCTAGGATGCTATCCTTTAAAAAATCCTTTTTTTATGGGTTTGCCTTTTGATATCTCTAATTTCTTGATTTAGGACTAATTGAGGACCGTTGTGCCTCAGAAGAAGCACGTCGTTTCATATTTCTTGAGTGAGAGTCCATTTGTTCTGGTTGTGAGACATGAGAATCGGAGTCCGAGCTCCAATCTAGGTCCTGTACAAGAGGCATAATTATTGTATGACCAGTGTTCGGCGTGTCTGGCTTTGACTTCGAAGGGCTTGGTTCTGATGGAATATCAGTAACCTTAACTGGTGATGGTAGAGAAGGGGGCACGGTAGGTTGGTTACCTCCCTGCAATATTTGATTCAACTGAGTGCTCACTATTTGTGCCAATGACTTCGTTAGGCTCACGAATAGTGATTCCATAAGTTTCGTCATGGCCTTTTCCACCGTTGATGTTAGTAAATCAGGCAACGACGACTCAAGCATCTGGTTTGCCCGGTTGGCAACGGAAGCATAGCCACGTGAGCGCTCAGAAAGAATAGATCGGGCCTCACGCCGGGAAGATCGTTGTTTTTTGATGATTTCTAGAAGTTGCGACTCGCATGTGTGTGCATTCTGAATTTTGTTGGCGATCTCTTCTTTACCAAAGCCTTTCTCCCCATAGACAAACTTTGTATTCTCATTGATAAAATTAGATATTTTATTTTCTATTTCTATTGTTAAATGAACAGGGGGAATGATAGAGACAACATTCAAGGATGCAATGGAGACTGTATGGAATGATTTTGCAATTTTCGCTAAAATAACTCTGTATTGATTTCAGCTTATTGATCTTCTCTGTATTCCTCCTGCTACGTCGACATATTGGCGGCTACCAGATTTGCGAGCTATGAACTATCATGCATTCTATGCCACCAAAGTAAACTTCATTATGGTGTTCTGAGGTTGTGCCCCAATCTGTACTGTTACGAAAGACGGCCACGCCAACACGGTCCCGAAGGCGCCACTGCTCCGATCTCCGCCGACACGGTCACCAGCCGTTTGGTAGCGTAGGTTTCTGAGATCGCGGCTGCTTCTGTGCAGAGCTCATAGACGAGCGGACGAGACGATGTTGAGTTAAAGTAAGGTTTATGTACAACATAGAAATAGAGGCGTCACAAATTCGGCACTGGGGCCGACAGCTTAGAGACTCCAAGAGCCGAGCTCTCTTCTCCGACACATAGTTCTACTGCTCGCGACGCACCGCAAGGCATTTTTTATAGGCACCGGGTGGATTCTTTCAGTAACCAAATATCCAACCAGAAACGCTGCTGGCCGTGAGGTCAGAATCCTCCAATGGGGCTCGCCGCTGGGCCGCGTCATTCTCATCGAATCCGGAGCCACTGCGCGTGGTTGAAGCCAAGGACAAGTGACGTCGCCACGCATTGCGTAAGACTTGCCAGACAGGAAGGCGCCGATTGCTTCAACAGGCTCGTGGACTGAGGGGGCTCGCTGGCGTTGCACGACAGAATGGCGCCGCCGCGTGATGACGCCGTTGAGTTGTTCGCGTCAGGCGGGCTCGCGTGTTGGCCTTGACAAAGTTTGCCCTTTTCAGAAGCATGAACGTTCTGTATGGACTTGCAGGCATAACAGTACCAGTGAAACTTGCTACCCTCGATGTGATCCTTTGTACATTTTGTTTGACCTCTCTCAAGTGGGGTAGGAAGGAAAGATTTTTGTCGAATACAACCCCCAGAACGTTTTTGTGGGGAACTCGTTTGATAGAGTAACTAATGACTTTAACTACTGGTGGTCTATTTTTGTAGGCTGTTCCCAAGTTGATAAATTCGCAATTCTCGTGGCTAAAAGTAAGCTCGTTTCAAGCACTCCAGTCTTTTGTGATTTCTTTTCCTCTTGAGGCTTCCAGTTCGAAAATCGCTCTACTCCTACCTCTTACCACCACCATCAAGTTATTCGCGAAGTCCGGGACGGAAACGCTTTTTGGCATTTCCTCCATTGGGAGCTCAAAAACGATTATGTTCTACAGGAATGGCCTTAACGGTGAGCCTTGTGGTGTGCCTTTAGTTAAATTCATCGTTATGTTTTGCGAATTCATTTGATACATAATTTTTCTCTCATCTTGTACGTCCTGCAACAGCCAGCAACAGCAATGGGAAGAAAACATGGGGAGTTGGATGGTCAACTCCTTAAGAGTCGCACATGGCACATAGTGCGGTACCTCATAGATCGCGCCAACACGAAGGCCAGACATAGGCAAGGCATATGCAAAATCATACACACTTACGGAAGAATAGAGAAATATTTTCTACGGAAGCGGAACTCCATTACATATCCGAAACCCCACTGCAAGTACATCCGGACTACAATGGAGAAGGCAACGCCATCCTAGACGCAGCGTTCTCAATTGCCGAAATTGATGTGGCCTGCGTCCAATTCAACACCAAATCCGCCCCAGGCCTAGATCGATTATCGAATAGGGCACTGCGCACTCTTGACTACAGATCGCTAAAGAAACTCACAGATTATATAAGCGAGTTTTGGGTGCGTGGAAAGTTCTCCAGCAATGCAAAAAAGCACAGATTCCTCTGATACTGAAACCGGCAAAAAGTTGCAGCTGGAGAACCTGCGCCCTATGTCTGTCACATCGTGTGTAGGTAAACTGATGGAGCATGCGTTTCTCAATAGAATAACAGATCACCTCGAGGACACCGACCTATTGCCACACACAGTGATTGGGTTCAGAAGACGTCTCCCCAGACAGGATACCCTTCTGCAAGTGATACATCAATTCATAGAAAATCCTGGGTGCTCAACAGGAGCCAACCTTGGCCTGGACCTGAAGAGGGCCGGCAATAACGTTCACCACGGCGCCATATTGTGACAAATAGACAGACTGAATCTCGGAATACGAGTGTACAACTACGTTCATGATTTTCTCACGGGAAGAACCGCACGCAAGCGAGAGGGACAACTAGAATCAAATGAAATCAATATTGAAAGTTTGGGCAAACTGCATGGCTTAGTGATTCCGCCGATGCTTTTTAACCTCGTCCTGCTGAGGTTACCCAAACGATTACATCAAATTGATGGGCTGCGCCACACGCTATGCGCAGATGATATTGCGATCTAGACGACAACTAGAAGTGACGGAGATATGGAGGATCGCTTACAGGTGGCCATAGAATGCGTGGAACACTAACCCGGAAGCACGGGACTCACCTGCTCGGCCGAAAAGTTTGAAATGCTGCTATATTGACCTGTCAAGAAGGGACGCCTGCGGAAAGACTACATTCATTCAGAAAAACAAGAAATCAAATCAGTAGCATCCAACGGCTCACCAATCCCGATGGTAAAGAAAATCTGGGTACTGGGGGTGATGATTGAGCAGAACGGCTGAAACGGTGAAGCGCTGCGCAAGATAACGACAAAAGCCACCAGCACGACGCAACTCGTTCGACGTATCACGAACAAACATGCGGGCATGCGCGAAGGCAGCATCATACCACTCATACAAGCCTTTGTCATTTACCAACTAACGTAAACGACACCGTTTCACAAATGACATCTGCGGAAAAAGACAAGCTTAACACCTTGACACGCAAGACTTACAAGTTCGCGTTGGGGCTGGCACCCGGAGTAAGCACCAGCAAACTCCTTGACCTAGAATTGCGTAACAACCTCGAGGAACTCGTGGAGGTGCAAGTTTCCCAGCTCGAGCGCCTATGCAAAACTCACCCTGGCCGACGCCCTCTCAAAAAACACGGCATCAGAGTCGATATTTCTAGACTGGTACGCGAGCAAGTACACGTGCCACCATTGCCTGGCAAAATGCACTCCCAACAGCAAAAGCGATGGCGTAAAACCAGGGCAGAACGCATTACCTAAAGCTACTCCAACGACACAGAAGCGGTTTTAAGTGATGCCGTGCCTTATACCGACAAAAAGTTTTGTGGCAGTAGTTACCAGCCACGCAGTTAAATGGTTCGCATTTAAAACGATTGTCTTTTGAGCTCGGCAGGTTGGTTTTATGGCCACCGGTGATGACGCAACCCTTCAGTCGCGCTGTGGTGGCGTTGTCCCTAATCCAACGAGCGTTGCAGCGTGCAGCAGAGTCACACAGGCTGTGCCGGTTTGTGCGCAGTGTGCTGCCACATGGGTGCCACAATTGCCTTCGTACCACAACTGCCATTGAGGCAATCGTTCTAAGGTATGCGCTTGCTTTACAGGCCCTTAGACTAGCGTCAACGAAGATAAGAACTTGCGTCATGGTGATTTCGTCTTTCGGTTGACTGATAACGTGGCGAGGTATCTTAATCAGGTTTAACTGAGCTACTTCTGCACACCACCCATTGCGTGGCTCCTTTATTTTCCTGGGTAATTTGGAAATGTATGTTGTCCGTAACAGCCATACCTTTTGAAGTATGATCGCTATTATCGTCAAAGGCGAAATAGTACTGAGAAAATCAAATATCCTGGAAGTGGTTCCCAAAAATGTCTGCTTCTAATATTTCTTGAGCGAAAGCAGCAACTGCGCCCAGAATAGAGAAAAATAATCTAAAAAAAGACTCCAGCGCACGCAAAGGAACGTCCGACTTCTTGCTTGTGAGTGCGTAGCGTTAGCCACTGAGCCACAAAGAAGCACCTTCTTCAACGTTTAAATGGTGTGCTATGTATATCTACCGCTTAGCGCTGGCGATGCCAATCTAGAGGGTACTATCGTGTTTTCAGCATTACGAACTAGACCACGCAATGAGCGCGCGTCACCAGATCATCACGACACGGTGACGCGCACTCATGCGTCAATCTACCAACCGTATTTTGCCCCTCGTAAAGCAGCAAGTGCACGCTCACGCGTACACGAGCTTTGCGGTTGAGAAAATCGTACGCCTTGGACTTCCACCGAAACAATTTCATTGTAGTTACCATGCGCACAAAGATCACTGAACTTGCTGCACAGTCTTCATTTGCGAAAACGGCTCGTTTTTCAAACACGGCGAAGTAAGAACTGAGACACTTATTCGCGTTAATCTGTACTTTTAAGTACGTTTCGAGCGTCATTTGTGCGTGATCAACGTGCGGTACATATTGATACGCTCGTTGTTGTTCACGCAACATTCCAATGTCTTGCTACCGCATTCATTGCTTCGCCTTTGCAGCAAAGCTGTGGCGTGTTTATAACGAAGCAATAAACTTTAGGTATATACACATTTGACACAGACATCATGTCGAGCTGTCATCAATTCTGGTACTGATGCTGGCCACATCTTAATAGCATTCTTGTAAACATTGCGTTTGTACTACTGTGATTGAGCAAGCTATGTCCAAGTGTTGTTCGACCTCGGAGGAATACGTTTGCGAATCTTACGTGATATATTCACATAGTCAAACTGCAAGACAGGCTTAGGTTCAAAAATACTGAGGTATACTGATGGCAGTAAATACTTAAGGCAATAGTTTGCATATTATAAAGACGCAAAGTTTAGTTAGAAAAAGAAGTCGCATCTGTGTTGAAACTGTGACCACTGAAGTGGAACGGAATGTTTCCTTTTGAGTAGCTCTTTACTACGCAAAGAGCATAGAGTGACGTGGCGTAGACATTCTGCTTCTGTACTTAAAAGAGTGCGGACGCAATCTGGCGTGCTCATCAAAGCTGTGAAAGCGGCGGAAGCTGGCCGCAACTTCTCGTGCACGTCACTGCTCAAGGGCTACCGTTTAATTTTGCCATCATTGTCTTCAGGAGGAGGACCTAGACGTGTGTTGGTTCTTCACTGCGATATCGCAGGATGTTTGTACGGGATTATTGACTTGCGAAAGCCACTCAAAGAACTAAGCATCATTATTGAGGCGAGCGGCATTGGGGCGTATCAGGTGTCACACGTCTGGCTTCTTAACATGAAGACAGATGAGGCCAACAAGACAATTCTGAACACTGGCCTACACTCTGTGAAAGACCTGTCTTGCCTCGTCGTCGACTGAGAGAGGCAAGAGGTTCATCGCAAGTTGCACTGAGTAGCCTTTGACTCAGCACAGAGGCTCTAAGCGTGCCTTCCAGGTGTACGTTGAAGTTAAAGAAGTCATCAGCGACAAGTGGAGAGATGAAGACTTCGAACTTCGAATCTATCTATCTATCTATCTATCTATCTATCTATCTATCTATCTATCTATCTATCTATCTATCTATCTACGACTTCTAGCTCTCCTGGTCGTTCCGATAATGGTATCAATATCAAACTTGGTATGGCAAAACATCAATGTATGGAGAAATAATTTGACATGTTATAACACGAAGTCATGGAATGTATGTCATGAATGTCATGATTTACATTTCATGGTCCGGCAGCTCTTGCGATGGTTTCGTTCACATGGCATGTTGCAAAACTGGTATGGTGTGAAATGAAGCATGGCGAGCACAAGTGACTGACCCTAACAATGAAAATCATGACATGCGTGTCATATAACAACATAACTACATGCCATGCTCTTGATGCGCTCACGGTTGTTTCTCTAGCGTCATATATACAAAATCTGGTATTACAGTATGTGAATGGATGACGAAGGTGTCTGACTGGTGCAAGCATGATAATCGAGAGATGCGTGTCATGTAACAACATGACTACAAGCCACGCTTATGATGCGAAGGCAGCCGTTTCGCTAGCTTCACTTATACTAAATTCGGTATTACGTGACGTGAATGGATGATGAAAGTCTGATACTAGTGCAAACATGATAAACATGAGATGCGTGTCACGTAACAACATGACTCCATTCCACCCTGATGATGCACTGGTGGTCGTTTCGTGAGCTTCAAATATGCCAAATTTGGTGAAGCCAATAGATGACGTAGGTATGTGACTAGTGAAAACACGATAATCAAGAGATGCGTGTCATTTGAGACCACGACTACATGCAACAGTTAAGGTGCAAATGCATTTCGACGTGACGCGGTGCGCGTGCTCACCGGCGTTCATTTCGTCGCGCCACACTATCGCGCCGGTCCTGCCATATACTGGCAGGTGTGCGCCACGCTGCGCTGCTTCGACGCATGCGCGTTTCAGCTCGTCCGGCATCTCTCCGTCACGAAAAAGGGGAAGCACAGTGTTGTCAAGCTAACGCATCGGCACGAAATGCAGCCTGTCGCATTTCGCGCCGGTTGCCGAAGGGCTGCGCCGACGGACGCTAGTCGCACCTGGCGTTAGACTATAGAGTGCTCGCGTTTTGCTAACGTAGCGTCGCTGTGTCCAGCGTGCGCGCGCTTCAGCGCTACATTAGCGAGTTTTAGCACTGCGGAATGGTGCTACGTACGCATCACGCAAGTGCCCTGCGTTACGTGGCGTCGTTTGCCACTAATCGGCTTTTAGTACGCCGTAGTACCCGCGTACGTAACGACCGTGAAGCGTGTTGCGCCATCTGGTAGATCAAAATAGAAGCACGTGTTGTTGACAGCCAATGTGAGCCAATTCAAGTGTTATAGCCAGATTATGGCCATATCTTAAGCCACAGAGCCGGTCGGTGTTTGCCTGCGATGCCGCCATTTTGCAAAACGAAGTCTCGTGCTGTCGCGAAATTGTTCGAGAACGGCGCGATCTCCTCATACGTACGCACGCACGCATCTCATGCGTGCGCACATAGCGGCTGCGTACGTAATGCGATACGTGCGCGTTGCGGTCTGCGCATGCGCACTACGCAGAGTGTGGCGTCCTTACGTACGCAACGCCGCCACGTACGCAGCGTACGCAGCACTAAAACTCTCTATTGAAGTATATTGCGCCCTTCATGATGCGCTCGCGGCCGTTTTTCTAGCTCTATACATGCCAAAATTAGTGTTACGTGACGTCGATAGATGACGAAATATATGACTGGTTCCATGCATGATAATTCTGACACGCGTGAGATGAAGAACAGGACAACATGCCACGCTCATAGCGTGATCGCGGCTGTTTCGCTAGCTCCCCGTATATAAAATTTAGTATCACGTGGCGTGAATGGATGTTGAAGGTAAATGACGCATCCAATCATGATAATCATGGCACGGAAGTCATGTAGAGCATCATTTACCTCCACCTCGTAGAATTGTGCTGATTTTAAAGTGACATATGAACCTTTCTAGTTCGTGCCTCGCGTATCATCGTTTCTCACTGTATGTGGGATCTGCAAATTTTCGTTTTCATGGAGAATGTACGTCTGCAAGATGCCTCTTGTTACTTAGGCAGAGTCTTGCTACGAAAGTGGAGTCCGTAACTGCGTGCGTGATGGGTTATTTCATAGTATGTTATTTCTCCCTACTAAGAGGAAAATGGAGAGTGATCTGTGTGTACGCACTCACTTTGATTCAGTATCGAAAGGAATTTTTTTGAAATTTTATGTGTCTTTGAATTACGGACCTAAATAATTTTCGCTGAGGATTTCAACTCTGTTTGTTCGAGTATAGATAAATTGAGTTTGAAGTCATACACTCATTCAAGCACCGCCGTTATATTCTATACGGTAGCGAAGGCTCAGCTAGAAGACGTGAGCGTTCAGGCCACGCAAAACTTGACAGTTGATACATGTCTTCTGAACTCATCCCTTCGTGCCATGATTACAGAGTCACACCTGTTACATTTAGTTATCATTGTCTGGTTTCATTCTCAGTGTTTAAACATAAAAGGAACAACAAACATTTCTCTTGGGACATATGGAAATTCAATGTAAGGCTGCTAAAATATGAAAAGCTTTTTCCCAATTTTATTGACGCCATAGAAGAGTTAGCAAATAAAACACTTGAACCCTGGGGACACAAGTAAGAACTATTTAAACAGACCATTAAACTGAAAGCACTGAAAGAGCCAGTATCCTGAGACATGCTGAAAAAGAACTTGAAACACACTTGCGTGAAAGCTTGCAATAGTTAGTGGCGGAAAAATTTACCCCGGCAGGCACATTTTCGGAGAAAGTAAACAGAACGAAACAGAAGCTAGAGTGTATAAACCAAGAACGATACCACGGAGCATCAGTTTGAGTTCGAGCAGAAAACTTGGTAGTAGGTGAAATGCCAACAAAGCGATCTCTTGTAGCTGAGAAGAGACGTGCCTGTCAAAGAGAAATAAGAGAAATATATTATAAAGGAGCAAGGTGCGTTTCCAAAGAAACAGTAGCCAGTGCGTTTTTCGAATATTACAAAGAGTTATTCACACCAACCAGTGCACGGGAAGATCAGTTCAATTGTGATTTCATTGCAATATTGCCAAGACTTGTTGACGAACAGAAAAACATTTCGTAATTGTCTAAAACAGAGGGAGAAGTTAAAAAACGCAATCTTTAAGTTGAACAATGGTAAGTCTCCAAGACCAGATGGTCTGAGGGCTTCAGTTTTCAAGGAGTTTGAAGATCCTATTTCATCTATTTTGAAAGAATTATTTAACGAGGCTTTTAAATGCAAGCGACTCTCACCATCGTATTTGTCAGCCTATACAGTCTTAATACAAAAACAGAAGATCCCGCGAAGTTAAGAAGCGTCACTGCAATAGACCAATTAGTCTGACTGACGTTGACTACAAAATATTGATGAAAAAATTGGCTAGAAGACTCCACACAGTTAGGACAAAATAGGTTTGGTCCTTCGAAGCTTGTGGCACGGCCGCTGGATAGAAAGCAACATGTGGCCTGCTGTGTGCTACCGAAGTTGTGGGACAGGCCTAGTTTACCCGGCGCCCGCTGTGGCGCCACCACTTCTCCCAGCAGAAATGCTTTCACGCGCATTTCTATGCGGCTCTGTATAGGCCGTAAATAACGTGTTTCGTAGCTGCATGTCACAGGTTCGATGCTGAATTGTTATTAGGAATACTTATTATACCATATATGTGAACACTTTGCCCTAGGAGGGCCGATCTTTCGTAGAGTATAGGCCCTAATACTCTCCATGAATGCTGCCTATTTGATTCACCTGAAATGAAAATGGTAACTGATTCTGTCCATCGGGGGGTAATCGGAGGACAGGTTTCAAGATCTGACGTATCGGTTCACCGTAACGTAGTACGAAAGCACACGTTGCGCGCGCAAAGAGCGTTTGGCAGGGCGATTCAATACTGCCATTCAGTAGTGGAGGCACGCTTCTGCTTCATCGCTTGTTCGTGACAAAAGGAAGTATTCTGTGACGAATAATACGCATCATGATACGCTTCTTGAGGCTGTAGATCACAGGGAAATACGTTGTGCTTCAATGAAGCGCCTTCTTTTATGCTCGAGCCGCTCAGCGGCACACAACAGCTTCGCGACGTCACACCACTAGAAAATCGTCTGCTACACACGTGCACACCAACGAATCGTGCTCGATCACAGGAAACATGAGGCGAACTGCTCCCCTCCACCCCCCACACAATCGCAGACAAAATAAGCACGAGGAAGCACAAGAAAAGCACACGAGCACGCACAAATCCTCACGCATTCACATTGAAACACGAAGTGCCATCCGCTTCGACGGGTGGGACGTCAGAGTTCTCCCCAAAATTTGGCAGATCCCACGTACAGTGGGAATCGATGATATCCGATGCGCGAATGAGAAATGTCGATATGTCGCTTTAAATCAGCACAACTTCACGATGTGGAGGTAAATGGTGCTGTATATGACTTCCGTGTCATCATTATCATGTTTCTATGTGTCGTTAACCTTCATCATCTATTAACGCCATGTGATACCAAATATAGCTGTGGAGCTAGCGAAATAGCCTCGAGCACGCTACGAGCGTGCTTTGTTGTCGTTTTCTTACATGACACGCGTGTCAGGATTATCCTGTTCGCACCAGTAATATATTTCGTCATTCATTGGTGTCACGTAACACAACGTTTTGTACATGTGGAGCTTGCAAAACGGCCGCGAGTGCATCATGAAGGGCAAATTATACTCCTATGTAGCGTTGACGCGTGCGCACGCTAGGCACAGGGATGCTACGTTATCAAAACGCAAGCACTGTACTGTCTGACGCTTGGCGCGACCAGCGTCCGTCGGCTCGGCCCGGCGGCAACCGACGCGAAATGCGACATGCTGCATTTGGCGTCGATGCGTTACCCAGACAACACTGTGTCTTCCTCATTTCGTGACGAAGGGACGCTGAACGCGCTCAAAACACGCATGCGTCAGAGCAGCGGAGCGCGACGTGCGCCTGCGAGTGTATGCAGGACCAGCGCGTGGCGTGGCAACGCCGGCGTGATGCGGCGAAATAAACGCCGGACAGCACACGCACGGCGTCACGTCGAAATGTACTGGCGCCCTGACTGCGGCATGTAGTCTCGTTCTCACATGACAAGCATCTCATGATTATTTTGTTTCCGCCAGTCTCATACCTTCGTCATCCATTGATGTCCCGCATTTAAAAATTTGGCATATGTGAAGCCAGCGAGCCAGCCGCGAGAACCTCATGAGCGTAGCATGTAGTCATGTTGTTACATGACACGCATCTTATGTTTATCACGTTTGTACCAGTATCCTACCTTTATCATCCCTTCACGTCCCGTAATACCAAGTTTGGTATAATTGAAGCTAGTGAAACGGCCGCCAGCGCATCATGAGCATGGCATCTAGTCATAATGTTACATGACAGGCATTTCATGATTACCATATTTGTACCAGTCACATACCTTCGTCATCCATTCACGTACCGTAATACCAAATTTGGTATATGTGACGCTAGCGAAGCGGCCGCGATCGCTTAATGAGCGTGGCATGTAGTCATGTTGTTACGTGACACGCATGTCATGATTGTCATGTTGGAGTCTGTTGCTTGTGTTTGCCATGCATTGATGTCATACCATACAAGTTTTGCAACATGTCATGTGAACGAAACCACCGCAAGAGCTGCAGGACCATTAAATGTAAATTATCACAATTATGACATACATATGGTCATTTTGATGTTATGACTAGTCAAATATGTTCTTCATAGAGTCATGTTATGCCATACCAAGTTTGGTAGTGGTATCATTATCGAAAGCGCCAGGAGGGCTAAAAGTCGTAGGCGGCTAGATAGATAGATAGATAGATAGATAGATAGATAGATAGATAGATAGATAGATAGATAGATAGATAGATAGATAGATAGATAGATAGATAGATAGATAGATACGCTCGAAGTCACCGAAGTTCGCTAAAAAATGCTTCGCATTTAAAATGGAAAAGTTGGGGTATATATTCGCATGGGCCACAACGTGCAACTTGATTCTAGGGAGCAAGATGTGGTACGCAATGCAGGTTTCACACTGTAGTAGAATAAATGTACAGAACATACACATACTATATGCCTTTTTAATTCGGAGCTCTGTCTGGAAAATATCGAGCCACACAAAACTCTTCAGAGAAGTTTTAGAAAGTGGGCTTGAATTGAGTCATTTTTACATAACACAACTTGTCACGCGTTTATTCCCGTTTCGGCGTTATATAGATGACCTTCTTTTTAGAACTGTTATACAACTAAGGTTATCTAGTGTGCTGCCGGGATTTCTCGTATCGTCATCAAATGTGGAAGGACCAATACAAGGGTATTTAAAGGTAGTTGTTTTGTCTTTCCACTTTTTGTCAGTGAGATTTTCGTTAGAGTATGTAACTGAAGTACCACGTGAATAATTGTATAAAGAAATTGTCAATATTTTACTGCCTGTACCATTGTACCATCAGCTATATTGTGCACGCCCAGGACAGGATGCTATGAAACGCGTTAAAAGAATGCTTGTAGCGCCAGGGGTGAAAAATTTTTTCTTCAAATTACAATCTGGTACCTTACCAGTTAAAACGTGGGTGCAGGATAGGGGAATATTCGTTCCATAGAGCACATATTGCCAATTGTGTAATAAACCAGAAACAATTGAACATGTGTTTACAGATTATTGGAGCAAGGTTTTTTTCTGGGACATACTCCAGAGAACCTCGAAAAAAATTACCGTTAAGTTCACATGGCTTCCGTTTTCTTTCTGTTAAATGCGAGGCAGGCGTACCTTATAATCTTATCATGCTTTTGGGCCTGCACAGTGTATGAAAAAGATGAGGCACCTTCGAAATGCGGATGTAGAAGTGCCAGCTGTACGCCAATATTTTTGCGAATCTGTGTGCCATTTTCTTGAAGTGCTGAAACACCAAGAGGATGTACCAGAGTGGATTGTGTGCATTGAACCATTGTTACGAATGCCAATGTATTGATGAATAGTCAGCTCAGAGATGGGGGTACTTCAAGGAACTTTGTTGGTGTATTTTGTGACATACTTGTATTTTGTCTATTATGTGAATATGTGGTGAAATGTGAAATGTCTTGATGTGCTAGGCAAAAAAAGAAAGTAACGTCATGGCGTTCGAACATCAGGTGGAGCAGGTAGCGTTCCAACGTCAGAAAGTCTTGATGAATATTTTCGATGGCGCAGTCAGCGACGTCGCCCAAGTAATAATTAAACAACCTTCGCCTCGGATCTATGGCCCCTCCGCGGTGGTCTGATGTCTAAGGTATTCGGCTGCTGACTCGCAGGTCGCTGGATTGAATGCCGGCTGCGGCGGCTGCATTTTAGGTGGAGGTGAAATTGCTGTAGGCCCAAGACATCAGATTTGGGTGCACAGACCAGGTGGTCGAAATTTCGGGAGCCCTTCCCTACGGCGCCTCCCAAAATTCTATAGTGGTTCTGGGACGTTAAACCCCACACATAAATTATCAATAAATCGATCGAATCTACGTGGTCGCAAGGACTGCCCTCTGAATTGTGTTTCTTTTGTAAAAGGTGGCCCACTTCCGCCTACAAAGCTGTTACGTTAATTACATATTCTGGCGCCTCTTGGCAATTTACGCTTGTAGCACGCATTATTACTGTGATATTAAACGTTGTATTGTGAAGCCCTTATACATATTTCGTGTGTGATTGTAAAGAACGAACGTTATTTTAACTGCATTTCCAAGAAAAGAAAGTCAATTTACCTGTATATCCCAGCAAATGGGTGGCTATGCGGTAGAACGCCTACTTGCCACGCAAACAACGTGAGTTTATTGCACACTCAGGCCTGGACATTTTTATTGTTCAGTTTATTTCAATTTCTTTTGATTTTTCGGTCACGCACAACATTTTTTGCTAACAAGCAACGACACCGATTCGATTGACGGAATTTCTGCGAAGTGAGCTATGCAACGCTGTTGTGTTAAGAGCAAATGATACGTAGTTTTTGAGAGATAGATAAACGAGATAACGTTTTTAGCGCGAGATGAATAAATAGCATGATTGTTCACATCATTCTACTTCTTTTCAAGCAGGTGCAGTAAACAATCCACCTTGGAATACCCGGGAGGTAATGGTATATCAAAGTGATAGCGGGAACTGCGCTTTATTTGACGTCAAAGACATCCGAGGAAAAACAAGTTCTGCTACAAGTAAGCTATCATATAAAAAACAATGATGCATGTAAAAACTCTCATCAACACTGGTACCTCACAAAAGTGAATTTGAATTTGGTTGTACAATACGAGCCTATGCATCACCTCGTGGACTTCGCTTTGTCAATCTCAACCTATAGTAGAAAATGCAAAAGTGATATATAGCTAAATTTTATAATAAATTGCCCGCATTGTGGGAACTCCGGTCGGATGATTGCCGTTGCCTTATTGTCTTCAAACAAGCACAAGAGTAGCAGTCGGCACATCCAAATATTCCAATAGCCACAACCGACCCTCTAGGATGGTTTTCACCGTCACTGTTGGTGCTGCATGATGCTTTTCAAACGTATAAGTTATTTGTACGTATAATCCACAAGCGGCTAATTCGAAGCAGCTAGCATTGTACAGGTTCGAAGATTGAGGAAACAATAAAGCTGGCGGTTTTTCCTTGATTTCTTCTTACCTTCGCTAATCTTTTTCATTCCGCTTACTTTATTATATGATATACATGACTGCGTTGTCTTGCTATACCATTGTATACATAACTATGCTATGGTTTTTTTCTCTGAGTATTACTCTTTTCTTATCTTGTTAACTTTATTTTCATCCAATTGTCATTTTATCGCTCAGAGAAAGGCAATAATATCCCTCTGTATCAAGCTGCCCTTCTAGCGACACTAGCGGGAAGACGGTAACGGGAACAATAATAGATTAGGCCATTGCGTACCTAAGTACACTCGGTGAAGAGATAAGTGTGTGGAAAACCAAAATAACAGCTTTTATTCTAGTGGTATGGGAGCACAAAAAATGTAGCAGAACACTTAAAAACGATGAAATTTAAATTCATCCAAGCAGCTTACAAACAGAAGGCATATAAAGTTGACAAACAATAAAATAACTTGACCCAGGAAGAACATCTAGGTCAGCCGCGGAGAAAAAATAAAAATAAAAAAGTGCGTGGGTCGAAAGAAATGAAGGCATACGGGAGATGTCCGGATGCGTTGAGTGCCCGACCATTTCAGGCGAAGGGATACACTGATCTGGCACGCCTGCCATGTCGGCAGAGCAGCCACGCTGGTGTTTTCGGGAGGCTTGTCCTTGAAGTTGATCTCAAGCTGGTTCACATATCTTGAGAATGAGTGAAGTTTCATTGCCTACGATTGATTAATTGATATATGGGGTTTACCGTCCTAAAACCACCATATGATTATGAGAGATGCCATAGTGGAGGACTTCGGATGTTTCGACCACCTGGGGTTCTTTAACGTGCGCCCAAGTCAGAGCACACGGGCCTACAGCATTTCCACCGCATTACAAAGAGTTATTCACACCAACCAGTGCACGGGCAGATCAGTTCAATAGTGATTTCATTGCAATATTGCCAAGACTTGTTGACAAACAGAAAAAAATTTCCTAATTGTCTAAAACAGAGGAAGAAGTTAAAAAACGCAATCTTCAAGTTGAACAATGGTAAGTCTCCAAGACCAGATGGCCTGAGGGCTTCAGTTTTCAAGGAGTTTGAAGATCTTATTTCACCTATTTTGAAAGCATTATTTAACGAGGCTTTCAGATGCAAGCGACTCTCACCATCGTATTTGTCAGCCTATACAGTCTTAATACAAAAACAGAAGATCCCGCGAAGTTAAGAAGCGTCACTGCAATAGACCAATTAGCCTGACTAACGTTGACTACAAAATATTGATGAAAAAATTGGCTAGAAGACTCCACACAGTTAGGACAAAATAGGTTTGGTCCTTCGAAGCTTGTGGCACGGCCGCTGGATAGAAAACAACATGTGGCCTGCTGTGTGCTACCGAAGTTGTGGGACAGGCCTAGTTTACCCGGCGCCCGCTGTGGCGCCACCACTTCTCCCAGCAGAAATGCTTTCACTGTCGTTGCGCCCAAGTCAGAGCACACGGGCCTACAGCATTTCCGCCTTCATCGGAAATGCAGCCGCCGCAACCGAGATTCTATCCCGTGACCTGCGGGTCAGCAGCAGAGTGCTTTAGCCACGAGACCACCGCGGTGGGGCAATGCCTACGATGCAGACGTCAATTCCGTGTCCGAAAACGGAGAGTGCATCATGCGCTGTTTAGAGCACAGACGGAAATATCAACACCCCCCTATCGGAAAAAAACGAATGGTGGGCATGGTGGAAAACACCACCCACCATTATAGTGGATTAATGTAGTGGGTGAATGGTGGGAAACGCCAACATGGCGCATGGTGGGTATGGTGGGTGCTGCAGTCCGGCAACACTTGAGCGCGAAATGACGTCAGAATCACCGTGACAAGCTGCCACAAAACATAAAAAAGAATTCTATAAAAACAGTATAAAAAACACCCGTCCCGTAAAAAAAAAAAAAAACAAGACGCCACGAAGGATCGAACGTGCAACCTGCGGACTCTCATTTGAAGACGCTAACCACTGCGCCACACCAACATGACGTTGATTGTGTGTTAAATACTTAGTTGGCATAGAAACTTAAGGTTCAACTTGAGTTATGTTTGTCGTGTACACAACATAGACGAGATCTACACCTGCTAGTAAAAATTGCACATTTATTAAACACAAGCAACTGCGGCCTCTAACGATTGCCACTATGTTAATGGCACTAGTGCTATTTTTTTTACAATTCACAACTTCAAGAAAAAAAAAACCAAGTGGACGGGGGGCAGCAACAGTTTACCGGCGGGGTCTGCCAAGTTTCATATCCGTTTCGCGCTCGTTATAAAGGGCGACATCTGCTCACGCTTTATGACGCTTCTAGGCTCATTCCATATATACGCCCTCCTAATTTATTTAATTGAGTATTGGGATGCTTCTCGCGCAGTGTAGAGGGCGGTCGCGCCAGCGCAATGATGTAGCTCTTTCGCTAAAGCAACAACTACATAACAGCTTGGCCAAAACGAATGCAGTGTGCCGGAAACATTACGCTATCATATTGGTTCACCAAGCACACGAATTGCCACGTCTGAGTTCTCGTACAAAAGCTAGAGAAGTGCCGGCGAGTGCGATCGGCGGCTGTCAGTGAGAAGACACTTAATTACGTTCTCTGGGAGTGCTTTAATCGCGTCGCATCGATGTTTGTTGCTTCTTGAGCGGACACCATACGCAATGAAAAATGCTTCATTTAGGTTATTGATGCCATATGGCTGCGCTGTATTGTCATACTTAATCGTCGTAATCGTGTATTCTGAAACCCGGAAGCACGGATAACACAATTGTACGGGCTCGGTCAGTAGGCCTAACCTTTGGTGGAAATCATGGTGGTAGAACATGTAGTGTACAGATCCACGCTTGGTACACTATATAAATTGCCCGCCATTATAAGCCCACCCATCAACCGCTTACTGCTTCCCAGCATTATCGCGATGGTGGGCAGAGCTTCTCAGCTTGGTACACCATGTGGCCCACCATAACAAGCAGCACCCATCATCTGCTTAGTGCTTCCCAGCATTATCGCAATGGTGGGAAGAGTTTCTCAGCTTGGTACACCATGTAGCCCACCATAAAAAGCACCACCCACCATATGCTTAGGGCTTCCCAGCATTACCGCAATGGTGGGCAGAGTGTCCCATTATTGCCCACTATCTAGCCTCTGCTTTCCACCATCATTTCCACTTTACCCATCATCTGTACACCATAGCACCCAGTATGTCCCGGCGTAACCACCATATTTTCCACTACGTCCCACCATAGCCATCATAATTTCCACCATGCCCACTATTATTTCCACCATGCCCACTATTATTTCCACTACGCCCACCATGTTTTCCAGTATCCACCATGGCAATTTTTCCGATAGGGCCTTTGTATGATTGTCTTCGTTCTGCCTCATGTAGACAAGTACTTGCCTTTATATTTTGGCATCTGGATGATAGGCTACTTTCTGCGAAGGTGTACTGCATTACCGTCCAAATCTCTCGACAGTCCACAAAGCAATAAAAGGCCTCTGGTGCTTTTTGAGTTCGACGGACTTGTGGGCCAATAAACTTCACACTGGTCGGGTGAAAAAAGACAGTCATGACAATCATGAGAAATTCTTTTTAGCAAAACGCAAGCAACGTTTGACTTTTATCCATCATCCTTCAAGATTTTCATTAGGGAATTCCTCTGAATTGCGGTGTAGTTGCATGCACGCTACCGTGAATTCACTGCCTCTCTTTTTTACAGTGAAAGTTGTTTTGAGAACACAACTCGAGTCTCGCACAGAACCGTAATTGTCCACAGCTGCCACTGCGGCCGCCGCCATAGCGTCCGTAACCACATCACATGAAATCAGTAAAAAAACCTCGTCCTGATAACGCAGTGGAGCTCGAACCCTGGTCTGCTGGGTGCCAGCCCAGCAATCCACCTAAGAGCTACCCCGGTGCTTGGGACTTGTTGGCTAACTTGCTTCAGGCAGGCTTGGTGTCGGGAAAGAAATAGTCTTAGTACGACTTACAAAGCGTTTTAAAACAGCGAAAGGACAAGCAGTCGTCACACAAAACGAATAGCGAAACGAGTGGGTCGTCCAATGCTTGAACACATTACAAAAGCTTGTTTTTGTTCAGATATTAACTGTGGCGCATACCCACATCAGGCATCATTCCTCATTGTCGTCAGCCACTGCATGAATAATTAGCACAAAATTCCTAGCAATGGTTTAGCGGATACCACGCTTCTCAGAAGAATAACGATAAATGGCCTATAGCGAACGCCAGTCTACTAACCTAACAATTAATAATAATGCCGTAGTGGGCATCTAGAAAGTGTGCTTGCAGCAGTTACTCAAGGAGTGTTTAAAAGAGGCTCTGAAAGGCCGCTCATCTAGCTTTCGCTGCGTGTACTAAGATTTGGGTGCACGTTAAAGAACCCCAGGGGGTCAAAATTTCCGGAGCCCTCCCCTACGACGTCTCTCATAATCAAATAGTGGTTTTAGGACGTTAAACCCCACAATCAATCAATAGCTTTCGCTGCGACTGTGACTGCCTTCCGCGCAGGCCTGCCGTTTTTTCCCTACTCTTTGCTGTTCTTTTTGTTCTTTCTGTTCCCATTTCCTTAATAACCCAAGCGGAAATCTTTCTACTTAACCTCTCAGCCTTCTTCCTTTCTGCTGGTTTTTTATTTTCAACTAGGTGAACAAGAGAACTTTGGGTGGCCAGCTGAGACAGCCACTCTAAAACCTTTCAAATGCATTTTTTGTTCATTTGCTTTTACACGATGTTGGACAAGTAACTAGGCTGCTGGGTACGGTGATATCCTGTACATAATCATCCATCGTGTGCCCCGCTTCTTTGCGGGGGAGAACGGAGTTTTGCAATGGTCCAATCAGGTGCGTTTTGTTATTACCGACTCCGCCTAACACAGATTAACCACGTCCCTCACAACCAGAAGGGTTCTAAGCTGGGCGAGATTGCAAAGTGTCAGGGTGCTCGTATACGGTTTGCACAAGTACGCATGACGCCATGCTCTTTATAGGGCTGCAGAAATTATGTGCCATTTAAACGCGAAGCAGCTTATGGTGGACTTCAATCCGCTGTGCGGCGTGACCATTCTTAGAGCACATACGCGTTCCTTCCTCTCTATATGCCCCGCCGCGGCGGTCTAGTGGCTAAGGTACTCGGCTGCTGACCCGCAGGGCGCGGGTTCAAATCCCGGCTGTGGCGGCTGCATTTCCGATGGAGGCGGAAATGTTGTAGGCCCGTGTGCTCAGATTTGGGTGCACGTTAAAGAACCCCAGGTGGTCAAAATTTCCGGAGCCCTCCACTACGGCGTCTCTCATAATCATATCGTGGTTTTGGGACGTTAAACCCCACAAATCAATCAATCAATCAATCCTATCTATATTCTCTCTCCTACACCCCCCTCTCTCCAGAGTTGCCGTTGAAGCTAACGAAACAAAGAAAATTTTCCTCAGCTGTGCACCTACACTGCGCCTGCGCATCCTCCTCCCCCACATCTCTCCTCTCGAAAGTCCGCCCTCCTATTTTACTTTTTTTTTTTTTTTTTATAATCACCACCTTTCCAAGTGCAGCTTTGGTGAAATGATCTGTTTTTTTTGGCTCTCAGCAAGAGCCCCCTGCTCAACCAGCATTCAGCAGCGATGCAAAACTGTTGATATAAAAAACTGTTGGTGTTGGATATATTTTTTGTTTTATAATGCCCGTGCAACAGGGCGGATATTGGTGACTACACTCAGTCCAAATAAGTCCTCTACGAGCCAGTCTCGGGAATAAAAGTTCAGGTTGACTCCACGAGTTTACCGTTCGGCTGCCGCAAACTGCCGCATTCTTTAGCCACTTCTCTTAATAATTCCATTTACATTGTTCTTAAGATTTTCTTTGCCTCAGCCAATATATGAACACGTTTTTCTGCCATTACGCTTATGCTTATCTAGGCAACCCGCTACTCGCGGTGAATGCAAATACGGAGTGACGAAGTTGTGCGCATGCTGCCAAACACGTGGCTGCAACAGTATTCACGCAGCAGCCATCTGGGTCAACGCTGAGCTCCAGTTCCGAATGCAAATTCACAGTGCATGTTCTCTTTGGAAGCAGAAAAACTACACACAGATCCGTAACGAAATAAAGCTGTAATGTCTTTTTGAAGCCACACTTGCACTAAATAAGCTGAATTGTTTTTATGGTACTCTGCGTTAGTGGTGCTATGTGGTTTCAAGAAGAATATTTTATTTTTTAATAGTCATACGTGCTCGTTGACTAAAATGTTCCATTGTTATAGGCAGGCATACTCTACCGAGGATAAGTAATTCGTGGATTCGCCACTCACGTATGACATGAAAACAGTGCATGAGGGAAAAGCTGTGCATCTATTTACATATTGTTGCTTATTATTCAGAATGTTATTCTTATGGTTGCGGCAATATTATCTGTTGTCCAATAACGAAAACGTTTGAGATTGCTGTTCTATTCGCCCCGCTGCAGTGGCCGAGTGGTTGCGATGCTGAGCTGCAGAGCTGCACTGACGGTCGAGTGCAATTGGCCAGACGACGAGGCAAAAGTCGCCAGAAAACGTCATTTTTCTTCAAATTTCGCCAAGAAAGTCACCACCCAACATATGTGTGGCGTGCGTAGTAATAAATGTTTCTAATTATGTACAGCCCGGTGGATTGCAGTGATATTCGTAACTCCTAAATATATTGATGTTTTTGTAATGCCAGTCGCATCACCCGCTGTACTATGGCAGCACTGAAAAAGCACATGTATGCCCTAACAGCGTCCTTGAATGCTAGCTCTTTATAACAAAACTTTGTGATGGTTTCAGCTGTACCGAATATAGGATGAAGTATTCGCTACATTAGGCGAAGGATGGTGTGCGTAGTTCTATTGAAGATTTGGAAAATTTTATTGGGGTGGAATAATGTGTCCCGTAATTAAACAAGCTACCTAAAGTACAGTGAAAACAAAATCGAAAGTCCTGCGTAACTCTCGCAATGCTCCTACACTTTCTGTACCTCGTGCTCTAAATTGTTCACATTTGCTGAACACCAAGTACTATACATCACAACCAGCTTTAGAAGCGAAGGTCCTTAAAGTCGTGGGTCGTGCGTACCCGTTGTATGCAGTAGTAACAGTAGTAGTAGGTAGCCACCTCTCATTTAGTCTTTGGCATGTCCGTAGAAGACGGTACCTGTATACGATGAACATATGATGAAAAGATTCGATATGGTGGAATTGGAGCGTTTACTAGTTGAACGGAAGGACAGACGTATAGACAGATTGATGAATGGATGGACGGACGGACGGAAAGACAAACAAAAAGACGAAGGACAGACAGACAGACAGACAGAGAGACAGACAGACAGGACGAACAGATGGACGGACGGACGTTGGATGGGTGGACGGATGGAAGCACGGATGAACGGTCGCACGGATGGTCACATGGACGGACGCATGGAAGCAAGAACAAACGGAAGGACAGATGCACGGCTGGACTGAAGGACGCTTCGCCTCACTCATAATCATTAACACCGTGAATATGCTGCTATTTTTCATGGCGTAGAACTGGATATTTCATTCATTCATTCATTACTTCATTCATTCATTCATTCATTCATTCATTCATTCATTCATTCATGCCCCACCGCGTTGGTCTAGTGGCTAAAGTACTCGGCTGCTGACCCGCAGGTCGAAGTATCGAATCCCGGCCGCGGTGGCTGCATTTTCGATGGAGGTGAAAATGCTGTAGGCCCGTGTGCTCAGATTTGGCTGCACGTTAAATGCCAACTCCGGCGATTTTTTTAGTGTTTCTATGGTGTTTAGGTTATGGTGTTTCTATGTTTCTGAGACACTCTAGTCACGAGCCCAATAGTTTAAATGCCCAGAAAATTGGAAAATAATCATAATTAAGAAAAATGTGCGATACAAAGCAGGAACCCAACCAAGCACTCTGTCTGCGTATGGCGTACTATTTGGTCGAGCTGGAGGCCGTATACTGGTTCCGCCGACGCGGAGTATGCAAACTGTGAAAGCTAGTCCAGCGAAGCAATGGCCGAACATCACACAGGAAGGAAGAAAGCATTCCCGTGCTATACCCGTGCCAAACACCACCGTTGTTGCCTTGTAGAAAGCACAATAAACGCTGTAGCGGCCAAAGTAGCGATGGAAACGGCTGCGTCACTTCCGTTAACACGTCAAACATGACGTCACACAGGCAGTGCTGCCAATAATTATGGCAATTGAGGTGAACTTTTCGAGGCAGCAATCAATAAAGCTATTTTGCAAACGATCAGTGCATCACTCAAACCTGTGATTTGGCACAAAGTACTGAAATGTGCAAAGGAACAAACTCAGCGAATTTTATTGAGATTCATGGATCTCGAAAATTCACCGAAGTTGGCCTCTAAGGAACCCCAGGTAGTCAAAATTTCTGGAGCCCTCCACTAAGGCGCCTCTCATAATCATATCATGGTGTTGGGACGTTAAACCGTACATATCATTCATTCATTCATTCATTCATTCATTCATTCGTTCATTCATTCATTCGCTCTTTTGATCGTTCCTGCAGTTTATTATTCCTTTATGTGAAACATTCTCCTTGCTCAGTAAGCAATTCTTTCCAGAGGTCCAAGCAGCACCTTTTCAAGCATTGTCTTTATCCTGTATTCATTTGCATAAACAACACAATCTAAGGTTAATGCGCTTTGGTAGTGTTCTTTATTGTGTAGGTTACAAGCAAAGCGACTAACCTTGGCAGCCAAAGTGTGCAATGTAACTGGATCGATTGCGGATGCTTTTAAAAAGGATTATAGATAACTGCACACTAAGGCACTTGGCTCCATTGAGAATGCGCGGATCCTGAAGCTCTCGCCTTCAGGTCTACCCTGCCGTAGCTAAGTACGAAGAATAATGTAAATAGTCAACCCCTTTTCTGAATGAACGGGTCTTTTTTCAAGCATTTGCTTGACTGCGATGGTGTCACGCTTTTCTGCAGTAGAGTACCAAGTATTTTAAATTGGTCTTACGCTATATTTTTCTCCGTGCCATTTCTGAAGCCTGTCTAAAAAGCCGATTTCTTCGCCAGTCAGGAAAGCATGTTAATAGTAGATGTAAATTCTATGCACCACACTACGGGGTACTACATCAGTGAAGAAGTCGACAAGCTATTCAGAACAGCTGAAACTGTGGTTAAAACACGTGGCTGAACTGTCATTTCAGGAGCCAAACTTAAGAAAAATATGTTTGAGCTCTTAAATCCCCTTACGATTTTAGTACAAGGCCACCACCGCGTGGCATATCAATGAGTAGGCTTACCTAAACTTTGCTGGGAAGTTGCTGGCAGACGCCCCAGTGCGCCAGTGCCTCCAGAATCTCGGTGTCGTATTGGCGTACTCAATTTCTAGTAAAATGAGCCTCCTACTGGAGTGTTTCAAACTACAAAGATTAGAAAAAAAAAACGTTTTCATCCTTTTGTTTTGAAGAGACTGAGAATAAAATGCATGAGTAAGTCGAGACCTAAGCAAAAAATCACCGAAATTCGCCTTTTCGTAATTTTGGGTTGCCATGGGCCTCTCTAATTCACCAATTTGGTGAAAAGTAGCCACCAGTGGCAACACTGCTGGACTGCTAAGCTGAAGGTTAGCGATAGAATTCTGGCTGCGGCGGCTGCAGTTTCGATGGAGGTGCGAATGGCTGTGGCCCGAGCACCGAGATATAGACGCACGTTCTTGAGCCCGCCGCGATTTCCGGAACCCGCCTCTACAGCGTCTCTAAAAACCTTATGGTGGTTTTTGGACGTTAAACTGCAGATTTCAATAATAATAATAATAATAATAATAATAATAATAATAATAATAATAATAATAATAATAATAATAATAATAATAATAATAATATAATAATAATAATAATAATAATATAATAATAATAATAATAATAATAATAATAATAATATAATAATAATAATATAATATACTGACAATAATAATAATAATAATAATAATAATAATAATAATAATAATAATAATAATAATTGTTATTATTCTGTTCTATTGAGCAACAAATTTGATAATAAACGCACTCTGTTGCAAACTAGAAACGCATAATTGTTGACTGGGAAAGATTGATTCATGATTTGTGGGGTTTAACGTCCCAAAACCACGATATGACTATGAGAGACGCCGTAATGGAGGGGGCCGGAAATTTCGGCCACCTGGGGCTCTTTAACGTGCACTTAATCTCAGCACACGGACCTAGACGGGGAAATAAATTGCTAAACGTAAGTAACCAGTACCTATATATCAATGTGTCGAAGAGTCGACTGTCAGTAAAAGGCACAGTAACGATGCATGGGAAGTAGAAGGCGACGGCTTCCAGGTAGCAGTAATGGAATTGCAGGAACTTCGTTACGGAAATGGCGGCTTAGCCAAATGTGCTTGCTTTTTTAGCGAAGACGAAATTCATGCTATATGCAAAACATAAAAAAATAATAAGAGTAATTGCAATTTTTCAGCTTGAAAAGTGCTTTTCTTTTTGTTATAGGAGAGCGGATCCCAGGAAGGGGATCTACCCAGGGTATGTACTCGACTCACGAAAACCAACCGCATTATAGTACCGTAAATGACGGGATGACCGCCACTCTATGTATCACAAGGATGATATGGCGCACTCTTGAGCACTAATATGAAACACTATAGAAATTACAACACAGAGAAAAAGAAAGTGATGATCTTTGGGAAATCAGAAGTATCTTTGGTAAATCAGGAGTGACTAGTAACAACAATAGTGCCAACAACATTTTCAGATGCTCTGAAATTGATCGACGCACATGGAAATTTGATGCCGTTATGTTTGTCGAGATAACTTCCCGTATTTTTTACATGAAAAATATTAACTAGTTTGTTACCGTGAGAAAGTAGGCTTCATTATGTATGCTATTGTAAAGATTTAGTTATGAAGAGCAGTAGAAATACAGTGTAGCGTTTATGAATACAAAAGTATGCAGTTGTGCTTTGTATCACTCTTAATTAAAACACATCATTAGAGTTTAAGTTTAATGCGCAAGGATAATTATGAAGAAGATTTCGTGAAGACTCTGAAGAATATTATAATATTGAGCATCTAACATGAAAGAAAAAGAAACTAAAAAATAATGGTCCTCTCCGTCAAAGGAATTGGTATAACACGAAAGTGAAACGTGCCTTCACAGACGTTGAAGGAATGAATGCTACCTCAACAAATTGTAATGCCACGCGAGAACGACAAGGTGTTCGAAACTTTCAGCATGTTTTTCAAGGGGTAAGGACGGCGCACGAAAGGAACACACTGAGTATAAGCACAAGCTAACAACTGTCACAACTAGAGACTCAAAGCGCTCTACTCAAATACAACGACGGATGCTCGGAACGATCCCCATAATACGCAGGACGAGTTCTGAAAACTGTTAAAATCGTTGCTTGTGTGTGGGCAGCGCTGTATTTTGCAAATGCGACTTGTGTTGCTGCGAATTAACTTGCTCGCTCCCGCTCATTTCCACGCGCACTTTTCGTGGAAGCATAAGGCGTAGAAAGCAGCCCGATATGGAGATAAGCGCGGGCGCATGAGCGATCCCTCTATGTTGAAGCGTGCGCGCATCGCAAAGCTTGGGGTGACCACAATGAAAGCACGCCCTGTGATCCTTCGGGCTAACGCCTGTAAAAACACAAACGTGCTCACGTCACCAATGCCTGAATACCACTAGCAGTCGATCATGTATACTAATAACTCGGCGTAAGCAAGCTAAAAAACAAGTGCTTTATAGCGGGTAGCATGCTATGAGTCACTCCGGACCACAAGCTGTGGAGCAAAAGGTTGGAAGTTGGACTGTCGGTGACGGAGTGTTTCCTTATAGCCTTTTATTTCCCATTCCTTAGTGTATACATATGCTACAACGTCATATGTGGGGCCGAAATTGGTCAGTGCCGCCTGCGTGGACTACACATGAAGCACTTTCGTGTTAATAACCTAGAAATGAGCAAACGTTTACACTGCATTTAACTGTACTGTAAAAAAATTTGCATGATCTTGCTCAAAAAGCATACGTGTTACGACTTCTTATCCTGTGCAGAGAGATAGCTGCCCTATTATTTGAAGTTACATATTTTTGCCAAATAATGTCATGCAATAAGCACAATTACGAAAAAGATATAGGTATTCAAGAAAGCATTAAACAGCAGAGGCAAAACGAAATATTCAGATACTAAAAAGTAGCGCTAAGCATGGTGCTAATAAACGTGTGTGGTACAGTGAACTCTTCAAATATCAATGTCTGAGGCGATCGAATTAGGGAAGCCTTGCTTGGAAGCCATGAAATAAAGTAAAGAAATCCACTAGCTTCGCTTCGAAGGACACGGTTTTGCGAGTATCTGATATATATTGTTTGTCTTCTATTTATTAAACGCTTTTTGTAAGGCTTTGAGGTGATAGTATAGCAACGACAATTTATAAACATTACGTGTCACCTGACAATGAATAGTCTGAGGTAAAACTTGTGGCGTTTGTTGGGCCGTTGCAGTTTTGCCAACTAGGAAGTTTGTCTTGCTTCTTCGACACAAAACAGACCCAGTTTCTGCGACACAAAAATTGGGTAAATGCGTTCATGATGATGATATTTTTTATAGGGCGTACATATTTTCGTGGCACGTACCCGTTTAGGTGGCTCACCTACGTTACCATAGATCGCAAACATAAAACCCTCAGTTAACAACAGCCTCATGGTTGAAAATTTTCCAACAATGGTGTGCTACAGAACCAAACACGAAATAAAAGAGACATTTATTTGGTAGTCGATTTCTCGCACTCGAAGAACTTCATGCATCTTTTACACTTTCCCAATCCGTAGAAAATTTTCCTAATGTTGATTGGCTGGTTCTTTCGTAGTGTTCATTGTTTTGAGTAAGTGTAGCGCTTTTTTTTCAGAGGCTCTTAATTCCACAATAATTTGTATTTTGCTTAGCAACTATTCCTTTACCTGCTTATTTGCTAGAGGTAGGGAGCCCTTTGTGTGAGTATATCTGCAGTGCTTCACTAATTTTCTCCAAAGTAATCTGAACCACCAAGCTAATCCACTCCTCCGTTTTCTTGTAGAACGGCTAGAGCGGTTGGCATGCGTCTATTTTGTTCTTTCCTATCATGTTCCACCGAGAAAGGCTGCCACGTAGGTGACTAAGGTTCATCGTGAAAACTTAATTCTACGTGCAACGCATCCTTGCTTCCAAAGCAGCATGCCGACAGTGGACCAACCTTGGTCCCACGTCAAGAAATGTCTGGCAGCAACTTTGGTTCATCATCTGGAAATCAGGCTTTTGTCAAGCAGTTACAGGGCCTATGTCAGCAAGCCGATTCTGGAGCGGCGAGTGTGCCGCGGAAGTTTGCGAGGGGCCGTTGTGATCATTGGTGCCCTTAATTATGGTGTTTCGGCAATGGTGGTTTACCTTGCGATAGGTTCTGTAATACTGTATCGTCATTCTCTGTGGCTGCGTAAATAGTTCACATATGAGTACCTGTGGTAGTTGCTCGATATGTACAGTACCTTGATTAGAAAGACACGTGTTATTAAATAAGACTACTGCATAGACACCTCGGTAGTTTGATATTATGGCACTCGTTGTACAGTCAGTAAGCAGTGCTCAAATATCGTGTTGGCAGTTTTACAGCATTCGCCGACACACCACGATTGGCGCTGTATAAAAAATACCTAGTAATGACAAAGAAAGGTACACTGGGCTCTTAGTGTGCTATTGAGACCAAGAATTTGTGGAACCATATAAGACCGACAGGTAAAGTAAGTGTTATCTGCAAGACAACAAAACAATTCACCAAGGTTGTGTGGAAACACCCAGCACAGTCTCAGCGAAAGCTGGAAGAGTGAGCTTTCAGAGCTCTCTTTAAAAAGCCCTTTGGGCAACTTCTACAAGCACACAAGCTGGGTAACCACCACGCCATTATGCCATCCTGCGTCACTCGCTGGAGAAGCGTGCTACCCGCGACGCACACGCAAGAAATCTTGGGCAATCTTCAATGCCGTGGCTGACGACGTCGAAGAACTATGCCTGAAGCTTGTGTAATGGGTTGCAACACTCGACGACTCACTCGTTACGCAATTCGCATTTTGTGACGCCTGGCGTTCCTTGGCTATTCTGAAACATTTAATTATTTATATGAAAGAAATTCCTCTCCCGACATCAAGCCAGCCTGAGGCCAGTTCGCAACAGAGTTTCAAGCACCGGCATGACTCTGTGGTAGAATACTGGGCTGGCACGCAGGGGAAATGGGTTCAAGTCCCATCGTGTCCTTAATGTTTTTAATTAGTTTTTCATGTTTCGCGCGATAGTGGTTATGGACACCGCTGCGGCGGACAGCTACGGCACAAGCTACTCTTGTTGCGATATTTTTCGCTGTGTGTAAAAAGGCGAAATGTGTGCTGCTACAACTACACGTGATGCGGCGTAATAAAAGAGCAACACATTCGCAAAGAGGGAAGCACTTTATTCACACACATGCGCCCATTTCAGCAGTACGAAAATAATTATGTCATAAAGTAATGTCTAAACATTGGTCGATAACATGACCAGTATCTAAAAAGATCCCACAGTTTTAGTATTCGTCTATGAAAAAGCAGGAAAAGCTGGATTTAGAAACACGTGAGGCGAAGAGTGAAAATGTCATCCGTGTTGTCCATGACAAGTTTGCAATAACTATTCCAAAAACTTGAACAGAAAAAAAGGAAGACTAAATAATGAAGCAGTGTGAACGCGTTATTGAAGCATAGTCATTATTGAGCTAATGAAACGCTACTTGCGTTTTGCGGTTGATATTGCGATTTTTAGTAATGACGGTGATGCATCACAAACATCGTTGTAGATGCAAGCGAAACAAACGTTAACGCGTTCGCTGCGGTAGGCTTTCTGAACTCTCCTTTTTTGTGCTGAGTGAGCAACCAGTGAGCCATGCGGCATATCTTCCAGGTGTGCCGTCAGTCATCGGTAAGTCATGCACCTGTGCTTGTTACATTCACTTCAAAAATATGGCTGTAATACTTTTGCGGCTTGCATTTGGCGTGTTTATTTGAAAGATACAGAGCAATTTTTTGCCCTTTTTGCCTAAAGTTGTGCTGAAACATAAAGTAGCTGGTACTAAAAAACGTAAATGCATCTCTGTTTTCTCTCCGTGGTGCTCTGTTCTGCGTCCGTAAAAGACCTATTGATCAGTCAGGCTGGTCTGAAATGCTTGGAAGCAGCAGGAAACACGAATCTACCTATTTGACCAAGCCATAATAAAGAAAGGGAAATAGATGGTGAACCACACAAAGAAACAGGCTGCCTATCTGCTTCTTACAACATAGCAATGCCACGTTGAATACATAAACATAGATGTCGTAGATGAATTTTGAAACATTTGGCTGCAGCACAGGAAGGGGAGTTTTCGGGTGAGAATCACCGGTTGCTTACACACACGCAACATAAAAACATTTTGATTCAGTTCGTCGTGGGTCACCGGTGGGTCACAGCATCTCCTGCAAAGTATTCTAACGCTTTATAACTTCTTGCAACGAGAATCGTACTTCTCCGTTCAAGTTCGAGGTAGCTATCATATCAGCCATCAGATGCCACATAGGTAGAGTGTACTAGAATGTTTTTAGTACACTCTAGCAAAGGAGCACATTCAGTGTCACACAACACAGTGAACTCGTTGAAGTATAACTAACGTTGGACGTGAATAGAACAGAGATTATTAGGTGGTGCGGCGCGAACGCGAGAATAAGGTTGGTAACTGGAGTGAGAACGTATGCATACGTGTATAATAAATAATTATTAACGGAGCAGCCTCTCGATGTTTATCAAGTTCAAAAAATAACACTTAGCTGTTTGCAAATGCCAGGCACTTGCAGAAACATGACTGGCAAATGAATTACCACTGCCTTTGAGTTAGAAATTAAGTTTTTTCAGCAATAACTCCAAAGGAAAACAACCATGAGCAAACCGTTAACAATATTAATATAATATTATTATTATTACTAATAATAATAATAATAATAATAATAATAATAATAATAATAATAATAATAATAACAATAATAATAATAGTATTTTATTTATTTGCACGTACAAATACACAAAAATGCCAAGAAAAGAAGGAGTGAGCAAGCTAACAAACTTCACCAGCTTGCCTGTTATTTTGGGAGAGGGGAAGAAATCGAAGAAAGGAAGATTGGAAGAGAGGAAGAGGGAAGATGAGAGGGAGGTGAAAGTAACGTGTAAAAACCGCCTAGGCTGGCATGCAACCCTCAACACAGTCGCAGCAAAAGCTGGAAGAGTTGACTTTCTAGAGCCTTTCAAACACTCGGTAAATGACAAGAACACTCTCATTGTGCATACTATGCCGTAAATCATAAGGTTTCGGTAGTGGAGGAGCGTCCAACATACTATTACTTGTCATTCTTAAGGTAAGCGTAGTACCCGCTACGCACTGGTGAGGCACTGTGTGTTGATACTGTGGCTGTGACGATGAAGGATTATGTGTGAGGCTTTTATATTGGATTGGAACATCGAACAATTCACTCATTAAGCAATTTGCAATTGTGTGACATCTGGTTGTTACCTTACTTTTTTACTTTTCTCAAAGACTTTATTACATACGTTAATGCGGTTCTTAGCTGACAGGATGCACGTATACGTTCAGTTCGTGCAAGAGTTTCAACTGCAACAATTCAGTGGTAGAGTGCAGGGCTGCAAGAACAGGGCCCGGGTTCTTTTTCCAGTCAGTCTTCGTCATTTTTTTATTTATTCAGTGTTTATTGCATGTGATATCAGTTACGGACACCAGCAGAGGCGGCGACGGCAGACAAGTATGCCACCGGAATCAGTCCTTCCTTTTCATAACATCTTTCCCTGTAAATAATTGCGGGTGATATCTCAATACCTTATGCATGCATAAGGCCCTGACAAGGCAGATACGCTCGCATGCACTGCTGATCTCAGACTCATATTGTAATGAAAAGGAATTGTGCTTGAAGACATCTTACGTTAACGCATTGCACCCGGGGGAGCATTAGCGAACGAAAAATTGGGGGAGTGAGTGAATGAGTAAAATAACTTTATCTGGTGGTCAACAAGCGCGAGTTAACACGATGTTATGTATTGCTAGGCCCACTCTGGCATGGTAGGCTTAATCCTGACCGTCCCTGAATGGTCAGGATTTCAGAGGTCAAGTCTTGGGCCTTGAGGAGCTTAACAACTTCCTCTTGGTAAGAAGGGGGACCAGCAGAGGGGCAGCCTTAGAGGACATGCTCGAAGTCTGCATATCTACCACACAGAGGGAGCTATAAGCTCGGCCATCAAGTTTTGAACACGATAGCGATATATCGTTAATTTTGCCTACTTCGACCGCTTAGTCCACAGTTTGTATTGTATCAAATTACTCAAGCAGTTTAAAATCCCGATTACTACAGTGTAATTAATAACGTTGAAAGTGGTTTCTGTCCGTGAAGCATGCGCATATGACTGTAGTCCGTGTATTTGGTAGTATGCTTTGAGCCAGCAGCATTATGCGCATGAAATATTTTCGAACTTGCTGTGCGCCCGCACTTGATCGTATAGGAACAACATATGTGGCTTTTCTAATTTTGGCCGTAATTAAACCACAACGTTGTTATCATATTCTCATGTTCTGACTCCCGAAGGCAATTAACGCTTTTGCTACGACAGCGTTTTTATATGTTGTATTGTGACGCACCTACACAAACTGCGAGTGTTTGTAAGGCGTGAATGCTAGTTTCACTGCAGTGCCAAGCAGACCAAGTCATTTTCACAGTGATTCTAAGTGAATGAGTGGCATGCGAGTCCGTAATGTAGAACCAACCACTGCTTCAAGTAGGTATCTCATGCATATCGCTTTCCATCTAAGTGACATTTACGAAGAAACTTCCCTTCCAACTAGACTGGCGCGCCATGTTGATGATGTGCTCATTTTTGTCAACTTTTTGAAGAACCTTTCTGCTTGTTCTGAACTTGCTAAGTATATAATGCGATGATGAAGACCAAAGCTGGCACTCTGGCACAGACGTGCATGCTAGGCGAGCGAGGTGGAAGAAAGCGATAAGACAGAATATAACAAACAAACAAACAGCTTGCCCCACGAACGGGTGTTGTGTCTGTCTCGCTCCTTACAATGACGCAGTTTGACAGCTGAACCTTGTGGCTGAAGCCACTTGTACCTCGCAGGTCATCCACAGCGCGAGTCTCTCAATCCAGAAACGCCGTCCACACTTCCTGAGTGAAGAACTTTACGACCTGACCGCTGTTGCAGATACTTAAAGAATTATTCGTGGACCGCATCAATGCCTTTTCGGTGGTTCCAGGACACCACATGACAGGTACCTCATAAGAGAAGGCACACGGGCTCCTGTCGTTCGGAAACGTCACGTACACTTCCCGCGATATGAATCCCGTGCCAAACACTGTTATAACGGGTGAGCATCCGAGAAACACCAATCTAGCTTTCTTGGCGTACTCCGGCGTCGCCAAGACAGCGCGCAGTCTTTCGCTGCCTGGGAACGCTGTTCATGCTTCCCATCAGGACACCCTCTCCTTCAATGCTCTATCGACCCCTCAGCAGCTTTCAGATGCTGTACAAGCTCCCTCGGAGAAGCAACCCGCTACAGTGACCACAACTATCACCACCGACTTCCCCATCATTGCCACTGGCTCGGCGTGCGAGTCATCGGATAGCACCCTGCAGCTGAGGCATACTATCGCGCGACTCCGCCTCGCAACGTGTTGTTGAATGCGGTCGCCTCTCAAGACCTTGAAGCTCTCAGACTAACTTGACGGCTTTGCCTCAGTGATATCTGCATTCTCCCGAGCGACCCCCCCCTCGCCGTCTGCCTATGAACTGCCGTAATTTGACGGGTTCTAGAAAGGCGCCGACAGCTGGGTGACAACCGTCAACGCGCTAGCCACGCGTGCGGCCTGGAGAGAGCATCAGAAATGGTCCGTGGCCATAAACCATCATCGGGAAAGTGCAGTGGCGTGGAACTGGTATGAAGGGGTGAAGCAGCAGTCATAAGCGGAGTGGAGCTCCAAGCTCATGTATGCTTTCGGTTCGATTCTCTGTTCTACTTGCCCATGTAACTCGACCTTCTCTGAGGAAAGAGCTCAAGAGAAGCGCGACCTAGAGGATGCAATTTGAGTCCCTACCATCCTGTTATCTCTCGGTAACCAAGGTGAAGGAAACAATCACGACCGGGTAATTCTGCCTTCCATAGGAATTTCTGCTGTCGTACTTGGAGCTCCCGTGGAGCTCCAAGTACAGTGCAGCTGTGTTCGGCTGGTCCCTGATGGCAAGATGTGCGCAACGCTCCACAACAGGCCCCAACGCAGGCCGTGTGGTCGACTTAGAGGCACCGGCCCCCCTCTTACTGGACATTCTAACACCGAAACAGACAGGTCTTTCCACTGTGTCTAAAAACATCCATCTGACCAGATCGAAGCAGATATGTGTGCGACGCATGCACTGCCCGAATCGGTAGAGTCTTTCATTTTCGGAACAGCTTCCGTCGAGGATCTCCCGCCAGAAGCAGCGTGGCTTCAAAAATTGTTGACTTGAAAGCATCCGGGAGCCCCGTAAACGAAAAATGCTGCGCAAGTCACGGTCTAGCCGCATCTCGACGCGAAAGTCACGCCGCAGGTCAGCACGAGGACTTCACCCTACGTTAGTGCAGATGTCTGATCACACCGGAAAACATTCCTTGATCCACCGAATAATGCGCAGACGGCCGTGTATGTTGCTACTTGTTTCGTTGCCGAATCCACAATTTCCTACCTTGCTCACCAAAATGTGGCAGAACAAAAGAAAGCATTCTGTGATCGACCTGCGGCCATGTCGAGACAGTCTGGGCCGCCCGCCAGAATCATCTCCAAGAAAACCACGCCACCGCAGGACACCTCAACTACCACGAGAACGCCTGCTCGGTCCATCAAAGAGAAATCGATGCCAAACTGCTTTCCCGGAAAAGTCACAGCGTGGCCGAGGTTGTAGATTGCCACGCGACAGTCAATGTTGCCCTGCGGAGTCATCATCAACAAAGGGACCAAACAGGACCCGGTCTCCACTACGACATGGCGAACGACCCAGGCGACATAGCCAGTGTCGGCTGCCGGAGCCAATTTCAACAAACTTTCAGCAGGGTCGGGGCCGAGTACAACAATGCAGCCAATTCCGCCCACCAGAAGCGCTGTCAAATGCTGCAGCTAGCCTCACCCACCAATACATTGTCGTGTGGCAAATAAACAATGCTTGCAGTCATGGTCGAGTGTGATAACGAAGACCGAAACTGACACTCTGGCACAGACGCGCATGCTAGGCGAGCGAAGTGGAGAAAAAAGAAGAGACAGAATAGAACAGCTTGTCCTAAAAACGGGGGTTGTGTGTGTCTCACGCTTTACAATATGTATGTAATCCTTTGAATGCTTGGGCTGTATTTATGCAATTATTGCTGCTGCGTGTATGCTTCGCTACTTCACAGCAAATATGATATTTCAAAATAGACGGTAAATTACATACCATGAAAGAAAAAAGAAGGCCTGCATGCGCGCAAGAATACTTGACTGGTATGCAGTCCCAATGGCTCTGACCTCGAGTAGGATCTAGAAAATGTTTGCTATTAGCATTGCACGTTTCTTGGTTTGTCACTAAATGACAAGTTGAATTTTCGCTCATAACCAATAACACCAACACAGACACGAGTGTTTCTGCGAAACAAGCTGTTTAACACTACCACTTTGAAAAGTGTCCGGGCGCCATAGCAACAGAGTGGTGTAAAAATGATGGTAAATAGCAAATGCGTAGTCATAGGACAACAAAAATTTGAGGAGGCTTAAGAGGAGTCCACAGATTGCCTTATATGAGCCAAGCGAGTTCAATATAGCACGGGGCCACTAGTGTTTTACTGCGGTGGTCTGTGCCGAAAGCATTACCGGAAACCTGCCGCGAATCCTACTTGCGCATGATTTTGTCTTTGTTCCGCAAATGCCCAGCTGCCAACAAGTTTTCAAAATATATGCGGACTGGTGGCAAGAACTTGCCCCTGCTACAAATGTCTCTCAGTGGGTATGGCCACGCCAACCTACCTTCCCAACAGAGTTTCGAGATACTGAAGCTTAGCGGAGGGAGGGGGGATGGAAGAAAAGGTAGAGTTAAATGAGAATAAATTACTAAATTGATTCTTGTGCACATGGCTCTTGTGCCACGTTCCATTTCCCAAGTTTTGTTATCGTCCCAAAACACTACACAATTCTCAGCGCAAACCGTGCCTGCAGTTTTCGAGAAGCTTCCAGACTGTAGTAGACCATTTGGATAAGATCACGCCTACTCTGCGAACTGTACAGATTATTCTGGAACCTACGCCACCGCCAGCAATAATGCTAGAACATTCGACAGCGCGAGCGTAAATTCCGACGCGCTTCGCCGCTTGTGAATAGTTGATTGATGGCCGACGCTGCATTTGCCGCTTACCTGGTGCCGGGGTTCCCACGACCAGGCACGCTGCCAGTCGTCGACCCCATCTCATCGAGCATCAAGCGAACTCTGGACAACCCCCCGGCTCTGTCCAGGCCTTCATCGTGAGCGAACGCCTGGGCACCACAGCGCAAGCCGTGGGAGCCAGGGCCAGGACAAAAGCGTGATGGCTTTCGCAGTGCCACCGCCGAAAGCTCATTGCTTCAATTTCATCGCTCTAGAGGTGAGCACCGTCGATGACATCATAGATGCCCTCGAATCCGGGACCGGACCAGCCGGTATCAGGTCCCTCCAGCACATGGGAGGAGCAAAGTTCGGCGCCGCAGCCGCAAATGTTCATGCAGCCACCAAGCAGAAGAGCTGGGGCGCCATTCTCTTAAATGGCGAATTAGTTCCACTAGTCAGCGTCGGTCCTGAAATAGTCTACGTCACTGTTTTCCGGGTACCGCTATGGGCAGGCGACGCAGCCCTAGGGACTGCTCTCTCCACCTACGGCAATGTGCAAAATATCCACGAGCCAGTGTTCAAGGGCCGCCCTGGGGTCAGCACAGGTGTCCGCGTGGGGCGAGTAGAAATGAAAAGCCAAATACCGAACTTTCTGACAGTTCAAGGCTACAATGTCATGTGTGACTACCGGGGGTGTCAAGAAAGTGTGATCTAAATGCCGAAATGCTGGCGACATTGCCAAAGACTGTGCCACGCCCCGTTGTACGCGCTGCAACGTGTTTGGACATGCCACCGAGAGACGCGCAGAACCATGCCGCAAGTGCTCGGGCAGCCATGCAACAGGCGACTGCGTACGTCCGAAGTCCTTCGCAGCGGCTGCAGCAGCGGCTACCGAAGAACAAGCGCGTACCGACCTCACGCCCTCACTGCAAGATGATTATCCGGCGCTCGAGCCTTCGAGCGACCCCGACACAAGTGATACTGACACCCATACAGAACCACAAGATGCAAGAGACCTGCCTCTCCTGCCTGACAAAGCCTCGTCAACGCTTCACGACCCGTCTGAGACCAGCGATCTCCCGCCGGACGCCTATGAAGGCCACAGCTCATCTAATGTTGAAGCTCGAGTACCTGTACTTAGCAGGACCACGAGGGCTACAGCTCCGACACAGTTGGCACCACGAGCAGCTCCAAGGCGCCGAGAGCTTCGATGGGACGCGGCACTCGTACAACGGGACGTGCAGACGCTCCGGTCATCGGCCCAGAAAAGACCACGACGGTGATTATGCCACTGACAACGACGAGCACCCGCGCCAGCAAATTCTCGGCTCAGCCCCGCAAACTGAGCCTGTCTAGCCCCATTTACCAGATTACAGGTGCGGCCGCCGGTGCGAGTGTCGCTGTCAGCGCCATGGAAATAGACGGTCCAGCCACCAAACGTGCCCACCTACCAACCACGGACTCTGAGGGCTCTACGGACAGTAGTAAGCCCCAAAAATTCGCTTATGCTCTGACGACGTCAGAGCAATTCTCTCTTTAGTCATGTTCACTCGTTCAGCACTCGCCCAACCCCCTGCAAGGGGTTTCTCTGAAGTTTGCGTGCACTTTCCCTTTTTTCAAAATGTTGTAGGTGCATTTTTTCTCCTTAAACGTCAGGGGTTTCAGACGCCAAGATAAGCAGAGAGCAGTCATGCACTTCGCAAGTTCACGTCATGTCAATATCCTCTTCTTACAGGAATGTAACTTTGAACCCCTTATGATGTGCAATCCTTTTGTTCGCCTTTTGGAGTCGAAGCCTTTTTTTCGCTGACCGATTCAAACATGTGCGGAGTTGTAATTTTTTTTACACCAGCGTTACGTCGAGGATCACACTGTGTCTATGGTTTTGATGGTCGCACAATAGCAGTAGACTTTGACCTTCACGGCAGACGAGTAAGGGCGCTCGTAATATATGTCCCAGCTCAACGTGGGGGCACGGCCGATTTTTTAAATTCACTCGACTCATTTATGTTTGAGAGCTACCCACTTTCTTAGTAGGGGATTTAACTGTGTTGAGGACACCGACAGAGATGCACGCGGACGCAGAGAAAGCAGACATTATAGCGGAGTTTGCGCATTGCGACAACTCATCCGCAACTTCAAGCTCAGGGATGCGTGGGTCGACACTCACGGAAATGACTTCGTTGCAACATGGCAAGGGGGTTCCAACATGACCAGGCTAGATCGCTACTATTTTCCTGAAGTGCTAGCCACACATGTCCGATGCTGCGAAGTCCTACATTTCCCACCGGACGCTCCTTATATTACAGTCAACTTTCCAGTGTCTGTAAAACTTTTTTTCGAACAGTCCACTACCTTTAGAAACCATTGGAAAATGGACACCGCACTCGTGCACGACCAGGAAAGCGTAGCTATACTGCGCAATGCACTGGAGCAAGCATGCGATAGGCCACCTCAACCCCGCAGCTGGGACACATTCAAACACAGTTGGCGCGCCGAGGTTATCAAAGCGAGGCGCGAAAGGAAATCGCGCCTGACGACAGAGATAAACGACACGCTACGAAAAGCGCGCATTGTACGCAGAGGCAAAACACTGACATTCGCAATGCACGACTATCTCGATCAGTTAAAGGCGCGGTACTAACTTTTTTTACGTCTTAGTTCGCGCACGGCTGCGCAGTCTTTTATCAATGGACGACCGGTTTCAGATCCAGTGGTTCTTCGAAGTATTCGCAACGGCTCCTTGGGTGAACAAATGCATGTTCCTTTCGTTCAGTTGCCGAACGGCGAACAGTCTACACGAGCAGAAGACATAATGAGGGTCTTTGAAACACATTTTTTGAATTGTTTAAGGGCGGAGAACGTGAGCGACGTGAACTACACCACCATAGTTAACGAGTTTTGCGCGGGAATTTCCCGCGTTCCGGAGGAGCTCCGAGATGGTCTGTGCAGTCCATTGACGCTGGATGAAATACGCTTTGTGCTTCAGCACATGAACGCAACCGCCACCACCGGCCCTGACGGGATACCTTTGAGTTTCTACAAAACCTCCCTTGAAACAATACAGGTCCACCTTTTGACAATGCTTAATGGGCTTCTTGCTGACGGAATCAGACCGAATACGTTTTGAGAGAGCAGTGTTATACTCTTACTGAAAAGCGAGGGAGAGCCGTCCTATCCAAGGGCGTGGAGGCCCATTTCCCTACTTAACTCGGATTGTAGAATATTGACAGCCATCCTTGCAATCAGCATAACTACCATTTTACCAGAAATAGTAAGCGACATACAAACATGCTGTGTCCCAGGTCGTACTATCTATTCCTCGCTTGCGCTGACTCGCGATCTTTTCACTTACGCTACAAGAACACAAATATCTGGCATTTTTCTTTTCTTGGATCAGGAAAAAGCTTTTGATCGCGTAGAATGGAACTATCTCTTGGCTGTGTCTGAGTGTTATGGCTTTCCAGCACATTTAACCGACATCCTCCGCTTACTCTACACAGACTTAGAAACGTCATTAGTAGTAAATGGCTATACATCTGAACCTATTGCAGTAAGTAGGGGCCACCGGCAAGGCGGCCCCCTCTCCGCAATTCTCTTTGTATTATGCATAGATCCATTATTGAAACAAATCTAGAACTGCACTTCGATACGCGGTTTTCCTCTCCCAGGCTTGGGCGAAGTGAAAGTTGCGGCATACGCCGATGACATCTCGCTGTTTATTCGGAACATAGATAGCTACAGAGACTTTCTGCGAATATTCCACACGTATAGTGTGTAATATTCGGGAGCATGTATTATTCCCGAAAGAAAGCAAGGCATTGTGCTTTGGAATGCACATTGAAGAGTTTTTAATGGCGTCCAAATAGTCCAAGGCGTTAAAGTCTTAGGTGTAACTTTCCTCTCGACTGGCGAGGTAGCCCGCACCACATGGACAGAAATCCAACACAAAGTGGACAGACGCATTGAAGTTGCCAGAACGTTCCACCTACCTTTTACTGAAAGAGCTTATCTAATTAAATCTAGCATAACAGTGCCACTGTTTTATGTAGCCAGAATTGCTCGACCACCTCGTCGGGTTCTACTGAGAGTGGCTACTGCGTGCGGCTTCTTTTTTTGGAATGGCCACGCCGAAGCTGTTGCCAGAACCTTGGTCCGCCTACCAGTAAAATAGGGAGGGCTCAGTGTACCAAACCTTGATGTAATGTGCCGCATGTTGGCTCTCAAAAACACCTGGGCACTCTTAGAGAACTCATCGTATCGAGGCAGGCAACTCCTAGTGTATCTGCTAGGAACCTCTAGAAAAATTGTCGGTATAGTAAACGACACGGGACCAGCTGCCGAAAATCCACCGGTGTATTACACACATGTTACTAAATCTTTGCAACAATGGCAAAACGATTTTCCAGTTGAACTTATGGAAATGTCCCCCACCGACATGAGTGAATTAATAGCATTTTAAAGCCTATCTTAAGAACAACGCCCGAAATGCCGGGCGAAAGACGTTGGACTTTTACAAACACGTCTCTCCCCTCCGAGGTCCGTGACCGAAACTGGCTTAGGGAATGGGAGGCTTTACCAACGGCCGACTGCCTTGTGGCGTGGGGTGTGGCGCCCTCCGCCACATGCCCGCAATGCGGTCGCGTCGAAACACTGAACCATGTCGGCCATGAATGTATAGTAGCGCGCACCTTATGAAGCATGGTTACCAAAATGTTCCAAACAAGTATGCAGTGGAAGTGTAGCTACAGGGATAGCTTTGATTGATATTGCTACGTAGCTGACGTATCAGCAGTCAGAAGACCACAACGAGGAAGTGGTCTGTTGGTTGAGCGTGCTGCTTCCATCTTAGCCGACGCTATACGCATCACTTTAAATATAGATTTTAAATAGACACGCCTCGTGTCATTTTCACGTAACATCTTTTTGGTGGAGGTGCTGGGTACTTCCCGTCTTCATCACGAAGCTCCGCAACGGCCGCATCATCATAGGTCCAACCATGTCACAGGTTGAACAACCATCGTCTTCGCCACCTGCCCCTACCGTGACTTCTACATACGTCGTTCTACCTCCTGCTCGTGATCCCGGTGCATTTTCCGGTCAGGATGGCATTGACGTCGACAAATGGATCAACCGGTACGAACGGGTCAGCGCAAGCTATAGGTGGGACCCGACTCTTATGCTTGCGAATGTGCTTTTTTACCTCGATGGCCCACCGCGAGTGTGGTTCGAGACGCACGAAGCGGAGATTACGAGCTAGGACTCCTTTAAAGAGAAGATCCACGACCTTTTTGGCGACACTGTTGGGCGGCACATCACAGCGCGGATCAACTGGCGGCTCGGGCACAGACGTCGATGGAGTCGTACGTCGCGTACATTCACGACGTCATCGCCCTATGCCGCCAGATTGACGAGCACATGAGTGAGTCGAAGAAAGTGGCCCTTGTGCTGAAAGGCATAGCAGACAACGCATTTAATCTTCTAGTTTACAACAACGATGCCACCGTCGACGCCATCATTAAAGAGTGCCGGCGGTTCGATGAAGCCAAGAGCTGCCGTATTACTCAGCGATTGACCCGGCTGCCTAACACGGCCGCGACCTCATCGTGTGAAGCCACCCGCCAGTCCCCCACGTATGACAACGTCACACGCATTGTTCGTCGGGAAATCGAAGCCGCCTGTCTGGCTACTCTTGAGCCACCCGTTTTCGCAACGCTCGTCTCTGACCAACAACAGCCGTCAGTGGCGTTAATACAAGCTGTGGTGAGGCAGGAGTTTGCGAATCTCGGACTTCCATCAGCATGTCCCTTGACTCGCCCTGAAGCCAGATCCTACTTCCGAGGACACGCTCGCCGTTCACCTCGAACAATGCCCTTTCGTAACCCTTCGAAATGGCGAACACCCGACGACCGGCCAAATTGTTTTTCCTGCCACCAGCCTGGGCACGTTTCTCGCTATTGCTGCCGCCGTTGGTCAAACCAACCACGTCAGACTTTCTCTACCTCGGTGCTCATGCATCCGACGACCCCTCGACGTTCAGTCGCCGCACCCTTCAATTTCTATTCGTCGTCATGTTACGAGCCTTCCACTGACGCCCCTTTGCCCGGTCGCCGCTACACTGACGCCCCTTCGTCCGGTCGCCACAGTTCTCGCTCCCCGTCGCCGCTACGTCGCCAATCCCGCTCTCCGCCACCTCGGCGCTTTTCCTCGCCGAGCTTCTCTGGACGACCGCAGCAGGAAAACTAGATATTGCAGCTTATAGAGGTGAAGCTGCAATACCAATGACGGCCGAAAATACTCTACTGACGCTTCCCACGCACCATAGCCTGCTTGAAGTACAAGTCGACCATGTTCCTGTGACCGCCCTCATTGACACAGGTGCGCACCTGTCTATTATGAGCGCTTTCCTACGCTGTCGCTTACAAAAGATAATGACGCCATCTACGACGCAGGCAATACGTGTTGCCGATGGTGGTACTGTACCAGTAATCGGAATGTGCACTGCTCGTGTCAGCATTGCCAGTCGTCACGCCGTGGTCCTTTTTGCCGTGCTAGCCTGCTGCCCTCATGACCCCATACTTGGCCTTTATTTCCTTTCGGCACACACGGCCTTAATTGATTGTTCGTCTGGTACCCTCAGCCTTGATCTACCAATCTTTGCCGACTATTCTGCGAAGCCCACCAGCCGCTTGAGCCCAACCACTTTCGTTCGCCTGCCACCTCGAGCCGTCACATACGTGTCTCTGTCATCGACCCCTCCCGTTCCTGACGGTGATTATATCGTTACGCCAATTACTGACGTTCAGCTGACGTGCAGTGTTACTGTGCCCTATACCGTCGCGACCATAGCGGATAACTGTGTGTTACTTCCGCTCCTTAACTTTGGTTTTACCCCTCAAGTGTTGCCCTGCCAGATGTCTCTAGCCCAGCTAACTGCCATAACAGAGGACGATGTCAGTGTTGTCGCTGTATCTGCTCTTGATCGAAGCGCAGTCTCACGGTCACCCAGATCAGACGATGCTATTTTTCGAAACATGATTGGATCGGAGCTGTCGCCTCACCAGGCCGACGCCCTCTGCCAAGTTTTGGCCTCATACAGTGACATTTTCGACACTGACGATCGTCCCTTGGGCCAGACTAAAATTGTCACTCACCGAATCAACACTGGTGACTCTTCGCCCATTTACCGTCGGCCGTTCCGCGTGTCAGCGTCTGAGCGAGAAGTGATTCAGAAAGAAGTGGCCAAAATGCTTACGAAAAACGTAATCGAACCATCACTGAGCCCTTGGGCATCTCCCGTGGTATTAGTAAAAAAGAAAGACGGCTCATGGCGTTTCTGCGTTGATTATCGCCACCTCAACAAAATTACCAAAAAAGACGTGTACCCTCTACCACGCATTGACGATGCCCTTGATTGCCTCCATGGCGCCACCTTCTTTTCATCTCTCGAGCTCCGATCTGGCTACTGGCAAATAGCTGTAGATGAAATGGCTCGAGAAAATACCACCTTCGTTACCCCTGACGGTCTTTACCAATTCAAGGTCATGCCATTCGGGCTCTGCAACGCTCCAGCGACCTTCGAGAGAATGATGGACACGCTCCTACAAGGATTTATATGGTCGACATGTTTGTGTTACCTGGACGACGTGATCATTTTCTCACCTACCTTTGCAACCCACCTTGAACGCCTTTCGACCATTCTATCCATATTGCGACAGGCCGGCCTGCAGCTCAGTTCCTCCAAGTGCCACTTTGGTCTTCGTCAGTATACCGTATTGGGTCACCTTGTTGACGCTGCCGGCGTACGGCCAGACCCGGCGAAAGTACGCGCTGTAACAAACTTCCCAGTCCCACGCTCTGTCCATGATGTTCGCAGTTTTGTGGGCCTCTGCTTCTACTTTCGCCGGTTCGTGAAAAACTTTGCGGCACTCGCCCGGCCACTCACTGACCTTCTCAAACAAGACGTCCCATTTTCTTGGGGCCCTCCTCAAGCTGTCGCCTTCTCTCAGCTAATCACTGCTCTAACGACACCTCCCATTCTTGCTCATTTCGACCCCGATGCTCCCACAGAAGTGCGAACAGACGCGAGTGGTCACGGAATTGGTGCAGTTTTGGCGCAAATTCAGTGGGGCAACGACCGTGCAATCGCGTACGCAAGCCGTCTGCTTTCTAAGTCTGAACGCAATTATTCTATTACAGAACGGGAATGTCTCGCTCTTGTTTGGGCGGTTTCGAAATTCCGTCCTTACTTGTATGGCCGCCCTTTCTGTGTCATCACAGATCATCACGCGCTGTGTTGGCTTTCTTCTCTGAAGGACCCCACTGGACGACTTGGTCGTTGGGTATTACGCCTACAGGAGTATTCCTACTCGGTTGCTTATAAGTCTGGACGTCTCCATCTGGACGCCGATTGCTTATCCCGCTACCCTGTTGATCAGCCCGACGAACCAGACATCGAGCCTAGCCTCAGCGTCATGTCAATGTCCCAGTTTCTTCAGATACGTGATGAACAACGTCGTGATGCTTCTCTGCGACAAGTTATTGACCGTCTCGAATCTGCTCTGAACGACACGTCACTTCGCATGTACGTCCTCCTGAATGGCACGCTGTACCGTCGTAGCCTCCAGCCAGATGGCCCTGAGCTCCTTCTTGTCGTGCCAAAAGATTTGCGTTCAACCGTGCTGCACGAGCTTCACGATGAACCAACTGCTGATCATATGGGTGTATCTCGGACGTACGACCGCGTGCGTCGCCGCTTCTTTTGGCGCGGTCTCACCCGGTCCGTTCGCCGTTACGTGTCCTCCTGCGATAAATGCCAACGTAGGAAGCGACCTACTGCGCCCCCGGCTGGACTTTTTCAACCGATCTCCATCCCAACCGAACCTTTCTTCCGTGTTGGTATAGATCTTCTCGGTTCTTTTCCCAAGTCCAAATCGGGCAACAAGTGGGTCGCCGTTGCTATAGACTACGCGACTAGGTATGCCATCACTCGAGCGCTCCCCACCAGCACCGCTACTGGCGTTGCGGACTTTCTGCTCCACGACGTCATCCTACACCATGGCGCTCCTCGCCAATTACTCACGGATATTGGCCGCGCATTTTTGTTCCGTGTGATCGACGATCTTCTGCGCTCTTCCTCGACGCACCACAAGCTGACCACTTCCTACCATCCCCAAACAAATGGCCTTACCGAACGGCTAAATCGGACCCTAACGGACATGCTCGCGATGTATGTGTCCTCCGACCACCATGACTGGGACCTGGCGCTACCTCACGTGACCTTCGCGTACAATTCTTCGGGCCATGACACCACTGGTTATTCACCCTTTTATTTGCTTTATGGCCATGATCCGACGTTACCACTCGACACCTTACTTCGAACCACTACAACGCCGTCAACCGAATATGCACGCGACGCTATTGCTCGTGCCGACCACGCACGTCAGATCGCCCACTCTAGACTTTCGGCTTCGCAAGCCATCCAGAAAGCCATCTACGACAGCCGGCATGCTGACGTTCACTTCTCACCCGGTTCTCTTGTTCTCCTGTGGTGCCCAGTTCGTCGAGTTGGCTTATCAGAGAAGTTATTGTCTCGCTACATGGGTCCTTACCGTATCATCCGCCAGGTAACCGACGTCACCTATGAGATCATTCCTGCATCTGAGACCACAAGCCTGCCTGCAACCACACCCAGTGATGTTGTGCACGTCAGCAGGCTAAAACCTTACCACCTGCCTACTGAAGACCGTAGTTAATGTGCACCGAGACGGCGCTTTTACCGCCGGGGGGGGGGGGGGGTAATGCTACGTAGCTGACGTATCAGCAGTCGGAAGACGACAACGAGGAAGTGGTCTGTTGGTTGAGCGTGCTGCTTCCATCTTAGCCGACGCCATACGCATCAGTTTAAATATAGATTTTAAATAGACACGCCTCGTGTCATTTTCACGTAACAATATGTAGGATTTAACGTCCCAAAACCACCATATGGTTATAAGAGACGCCTTTGTGGAGGGCTGCGGTAATTTTGACCACCTGGGGTTCTTTAACGCGCACCCAAATCTGAGCACACGAGCCTACAACATTTCCGCCTCCATCGGAAATGCAGCCGCCGCAGCCGGGATTCGAACACGCGACCAGCGGGTCAGCAGCCGAGTACCTTAGCCACTAGACCACCACGGCTGGGCCCACAGGGATAATTTTTTCGTACTCTTAATGGCTACAGGAGCCTTCGTCTTATGGAAACGAGGGGGACTGGCCCGTCTGAGGGGACGCCCCCAGAGAGCCATGTTTTCCCTAGTACCTCGGCTAAGAAACATAATGCTTATGCATCTTAACACAGAACTAGTCATGCTGGGAGAGAAGGCTTTGCTCTGACGTTGGTCTACGTGATTTATTATCGTAAAAAACAACAGAGTGTTCATGCGTTTCCTCCCCTATTGAGGAGGTGGGCTAGAGCTTGTACTACTGTGACATTACAGTGTGTATTTTTCGTTTCTTCCTTAGAAACATGTCCTTTTGTGCAGTATTGTTCTTGAGCGCGAGAGCAAATTGTCCTCACAGGTGAATGCAAAACATCACCCTTCACTGTGAATGACCTCCCCTTGTTTGTTCATATAGCCTTACTGTTAATTCAAATTTAATCATCTCGATGGCAAGAATGTCCTGTCTTTGTTGAACAATTTTTGCATTGTACGTCACTGCAAACACTATAAGTTCTTTCGCTGTATATAACAGCTTGCATTGTACATACGCATTGTTCACCATTGTCCATATTTATGTGTGCACCTAGGCTGTGTATGATATATCCGGAAATAAAATTCTCTTAAACAAAGACTGCTACTAGAATCGGACTTTCGTTTACCGGGCACAGGTTCGCCAAATAAACAGTAAAATTCCAACGCAAAGTCTCCTGTCTTCAGCCACGTCACGGCCCTGTGAGAATATGTATGTAATCCTTTAAATGCTTGGGCAGTATTTATGCAAATGCTGTTGCTGCGTGTATGCTTCGCTATACACAGCAAATATGATATTTCAAAATAGACGGTAAAATACATACCATGAAAGAAACAAGAAGGCCTGCATGCGCGCAAGAATACTTGACTGGCATGCCGACACCGTGGCCCTGATCACGAGTAGGATCAAAAAATGTTTGCTATTTGCATTGCACCTTTCTTGGTTTGTCACTAAATGACAAGTTGAATTTTCGCTCATAACCAATAGCAACAACACAGACACGAGTGTTTCTGCGAAACAAGCTGTTTAACACTACCACTTTGAAAAATGTCCGGGCGCCATAGCAACAGAGTGGTGTAAAAATGATGGTAAATAGCAAATGCGTAGTCATAAGACAACAAACATTTGAGGAGACTTAAGAGGAGTCCACAGATTGCCTTATATGAGCCAAGCGAGTTCAATATAGCAAGGGGCCACTGGTGTTTTACAGGGGTGGTCTGTGCCAAAAGCATTACCGGAAACCAGCCGCGAATCCTACTTGCGCATGATTATGCCTTTGCGCCGCAAATGCCCAGCTGCCAACAAGTTTTTCAAAAAATATGCGGACTGGTGGCAAGAACTTGCCCCTGCTACAAATATCTCTCAGTCGGTATGGCCACGCCAACTTGCCTTCCCAACAGAGTTTCGAGATACTGAAGCTAAGCGGAAGGAGGAGGAATGGAAGGAAAGGTAGAGGTTAAATGAGAATAAATTACTAAATTTGTTCTTGTGCACATGGCTCAGCCTCTGACAATAATGTACTGGCACATCCCACAGCATGTCATCTAAAGGCATGTCACTTCATGAAGGAGTTCTTGGAATTTCAAGTACATCGCTTGTTGGCGATTTGTCGATACCTGAAAACTTTGCATGCGCCACACTGGAAGCTGACTTTTCACCGTAGTTCACGTGCAATAATGAAAATAATAAGTTTATGTGTTTCTCAAGAAACGTGAGACGCCAACGTCTCACGTTTTGTTCACGTTATATACTCGAGTTGAAAAAGAAATGGGTACGGCGCGAAAAGAATTCGGATAAAGTAAAGATACCCACTGAAAAGCTCGTGACATGAACTCACAGACATGGCAAAGACGTGGGAAACACGTGTTAATCAGTTCTTGTCTTCACTTATTCCTACTCCTTTTTGCGCCATAGCTACTGACCTCAACTAATGAAGCAAAGAACTCAGCAAAAAGATTGTTGAGGCTTTCACTACTTCCACAAGGTAATAATAATAATGTAGTGAACATTGCGAGACGAAGAGGGAGCAGCCAGAAAAGTAAGCCACGACGCACCTTCAACGAATGAAGATCGGGTGTGTTGTACCACACGTGTGCTGAACAACATAATACTAATAAATGTTCAACCTAAGAGGTGAGATGTTGTCCACCTAAAGAAACTCGCGTAGCTGATGATGAAGGTTGCCCCATGAGGACACATGTGTTGTAACTCCTAGAAATTATTGAACAGCAACGATGCTCCCGGCGTGAGGTCTGATATATTGCCACGTTTCATTTCCCAAGTTTTGTTTTTGTCCCAAAACACTTCACAACTCTCAGCGCAAACCGCACCTGCATTTTTCGAGAAGCTTCCGGACTGTAGTAGATCCTTTCGATATGATCACGCCCACTGTGCGAACGTTACAGATTGTTCTGGAACCTACGCCACCGCCAGCGATAACGCTAGAACATTCGATGGCAAGAGTATAAATGCCGAGGCGCTTCGCCGCTTGTCTGTAGTTGATCGACGGCCGACGCTCCCTTCACTGCTATCTGTGCAAGACTGCTACTGTAATCGAACTTTCCGATTACCAGACACAGGTTCGCCCAAATAAACAGTTAAATCCTAACATAAAGTCTCATGTCTTTGGCCACGTCACGACCCCGTGACATCTGGTGGAGGTGCTGCTTCGTTCATGTAGCGGACGCCCCCGTCAAGCCATGAACCCAGCCCACGTCGTGGAGAAGACACCGACGCCAACCAGGAGCAGCGAACAAGCCTCCGACAGCAAGGGCTACCATCGGAGTACGGGCTTCCACAAGACAAGGCGCGGAAGACCAAGGCCACGACTGCGACTGCAGCGACAATGACAACCGCAGCGTGCCAGCCCACGATGGTCATGCATCAACCCTGGGAACCACCAATTCGCCATGGGTCATCGTTCGAAGACCTGGAGTCCTGGCTAGAAACATACGACCGTGTGGCCGCCCTCAACCATGACGAAAAGCTCCATCGTGTGTTCTTCTATTTGGAAGCAACCGCAAAGACCTGGCTCGAAAATCGGGAGTCGACGCTCCGAACGTGGGATGTTTTCTGCGGCGCATTCCTGCAAACGTTCGCGAGCATCGCTCGCAAAGAGAGGGTCGCTGCTTTATTAGAGACCCGGGTTCAGCCACCAAATGAAAATATCGCCATTTTCACAGAAGAAATGACCTGCCTCTTCCGTCACGCTGACCCAGACATGCCTGAGGAGAAAAAGTCCGTTTCCTTATGCGAGAGGGCAAACAGGAGTTCTTCGCGGGACTGATGAGTAATCCACCGAACACCGCCCAAGAATTCGTAGCCGAAGCGACCACTATCGAAAAGACCCTGGACATGCGCACCAGACAATATATTCGTCGCCTGACTCCAGAATGCGCTGCTGCTCAAGCCAGTAACTCCAAAGACCTGCGTGAAACGATCCGAGCGATCGTGCGGGAGGAGCTGCGCAAGCTGTTGCCTTTGGTGCAGCCTGAAGTGGATTCGATCGCCGACATTGTGCGAGAAGAAGTTCGGCAATCGCTTCGAATTCCCCAAGCACCGCTGCCCGAGCCGGAAGCTATGAGCTACGCCGCTGCAGTGTGCCACAACGCTCCTTTCCGTCCACGCCAAAACGCCGCCCCATCGCACTTCCTTCGACAGACGCCACTGCCGGCATCACCCCCACCGACGTCATACCGTTCGCCAGCGGCCTAGTGCAGTGCGTCGAGGAAAACTGACGTCTGGCGCACCCCTGACAACCGCCCGCTCTGCCACCACTGCGGCGAGGCCGGACACACACACCGCCGTTGTCAGTACCGTCAGATGGAACTGCGTGGCTTCGCCGTCAACGCACCACGTCCACAGCCAGAAGAACGGCCACGTGACATCACCGACTACCTGACAGGAACTCAGTAGACACCACGAAGACCTTCGCGTTTGCCGACGCCCAGCCGCTGCACGTCACCGCACTACCGGCAGTACTCTGGCCCAACGCGGGGCCGGTCTCCTAGCCCGTATCCGGGAAACTAAGGGCAGCAACCGATGGAGGGGCAGTTGCTGTGCGACGAACTACCGAAAATCCTCCTCCGACGACCACGACGCGACGGAGCTTTCCGAGCACAACGCCAACGATGCAAAGCCCTGATGGCGAAACCTTACTTACCGAAGGTGACCTGACGACGCAACATGGAAGCAGCGGAACAAGCCGACGCAGCCGTGACACGACGCCACGCCCTAACTGTAATGCGAGACGGCGAACTAGCGACCTCGACATTCTTATCGACGGCCACAGTGTGACCGCTCTCGTCGATACTGGAGCTGACTATTCTGTCATCAGTGGGTCGTTCGCCGCGAAGTTAAAGAAAGTTAGGACACCTTGGGAAGGCCCTGAAATCCGCACAGCCGAAGGTCATCTCGTAACGCCTGCAGGAATCTACACGGCGACAGTCACCATTAACGGCCGTATTTATCCTACAGACTTCGTAGTCCTAAAGCGTTGCTCGAGAAATGTCATCCTTGGCATGGACTTCTTATGCCTCCACGGTGCTGTCATCAACCTAAAAACAAAGTCGATAACGTTATCCACAGAAGAAGCACTACCGCTGCGCACGCCGTCAGGAAACCATGCCTTGAATGTGCGGGAAGAACAAGTCACCATTCCGCCTCGCTCAAGCGTCATTATTTCAGTCGGCGCTCCTAAATCACCTGACTTGGAAGGCGTAGTTGAAGGCAGTCGGCATCTGTTGGTAACCCGAAATATTTGCGTCACAAGAGGAATTGCAGAGCTGCGGGGAGGCAAAGCAACGGTTATGCTCACCAATTTCAGCAATGAGTACAAACACGTAAGCAAAGGAACAACGGTCGCATTCATCAAAGAAATTGTTGAAGCCAACAGTGCTTTCGCCCTCGCCAATTCTGCGGAACCTGATCAGAGGAACTAAGCCTCTCCCATAGCGTTCGATGTCAGTCCCAGACTTCCAAACCATAAGCAAGAACAGCTCAAGGCCCTGCTCCTGCAATACGAAGATTGCTTTTCGTCGTCATCGAAAATTCGGCAGACCCCAATCGTGAAACATCGCATCATAACCAAAGAAAATGCCAGACCACTTCGTCAGAGTCCGTATCGACGCGAGAACGTGAGGCCATGAAGAGACAAGTTGATGAAATGCTGCGGGATGACATTATCCAGGCGTCCAAGAGTCCATGGGCATCCCCCATGGTGTTAGCGAAGAAGAAGACTGGGACCCTACGTTTCTGCGTCGGTTATCGCCGCCTTAACAAAATCACAAAAAAAGACGTGTATCCTCTCCCACGAATAGACGACGCACTTGATCGGCTCCATACCGCCAAGTAATTTTCGTCAATGGATCTCAAGACTGGCTATTGGCAAATCGAAGTCGACGAAAGAGACCGAGAGAAGATGGCGTTTGTAACACCGGACGGCCTCTTCGAGTTGAAGGTGATGCCCTTCGGTCTTTGCTCAGCGCCTGCAACTTTTCAACGTGTTATGGATACATTACTGGCAGGATTGAAGTGGAAGAGTTGCCTTGTGTACTTGGACGACGTCGTCGTGTTTTCCTCGAGTTTCGACGAGCATCTTCGGCGCCTTGAAGCTGTACTTTAAGCCATCAAGACGTCTGGACTCACACTGAAGCCAGAAAAGTGCAGATTTGCGTACGAGGAGCTTTTGTTTCTGGGGCACGTTATTAGCAAGTCCGGAGTTCGTGCCAATCCACGAAAAACAGCCACCATCGCCGACTTCCCGCCGCCCACTGACAAGAAGGCGGTGCGCCGATTTCTGGGCCTGTGCGCCTATTATAGGCGGTTCGAAAAAACTTTCGCCCGCATCGCCGATCCTCTCACTAACATGACCAAGGCCGACGTGGAGTTCAAGTGGTAAACGCCGCAGGAACACGCTTTCCAAGAGCTTAAACATTGCCTCCAGACGCCTCCATTACTTGCCCATTTCGACAAATTCGCCGAGACAGAAATACACACTAACGCAAGCAGCGTAGTTCTTCGCGCCGTTCTTGTGCAGAGGGCTGACGGACTTGAAAGGTTTATTAGTTACGCCTGCCGATCACTATCCAAAACAGAAGCCAATTATTCCACAACAGAAAAGGAGTGCCTCACCATCATCTGGGCTACGTCAAAATTTCGCCCCTACCTCTACGGCAGGGCCTTCAAAGTTGTGAGCGACCACCACGCCTTGTGTTGGCTAGCCACCTTGAAGGACCCTTCAGATCGCCTCGCACGATAGAGCCTGAGACTTCAAGAATATGACATTACTGTCATTTACAAGCCCGGCAAGAAACACTCCGACGCCGACTGTCTCTCTCGTGCGCCTGTCGACCAACCACCACCCGACGACCCGGATGACGACTACTTCTTGGGAACGATAACTACCGACGAGTTCGATGAACGACAGTGGGTCGACCCGTAACTTAAGGTCTTAATAGAACACCTCGTAGGCAGGACCGCCGAAGTCCCGAAGGTATTGAAGCGCGCACTTGCGTCGTTCTTCCTGCGAAACGGTCTTCCACTAAAGAAAAATTTTTCACCCCTTCGAGCAAACTACCTTTTTGTGGTGCCTTCAGCTTTGCGACCAGAACTCCTGCAGGCCCTGCACGATGATCCAACGGCAGGGCACCTCGGTGTTTCTCGCACGCTCGCGAGAATAAAGAAAGGTACTACTGGATACGTCTTACTACCGACGTCACTCGTTATTTTAGGACATGCTGGGACTGTCAGCGACGCAAGGCACCACCGACAAGACCAGCGGGACTTTCAGCCAATTGAACCACTTTGCCGACTATTGCAGCAGATTGGTATGGACATACTGGGGCCGTTTCCGACGTCGGCTTTCGGAAACAAGTGGATCGTGGTAGCAACCGACTACCTCACCCGCTACGCCGACACAAAAGCCTTTCCCAAAGGCAGTGCATACGAGGTAGCTAAGTTCTTCGTCAAAAATATCGTCCTACGTCACGGTGCCCCGGAGGTCCTTATCACCAACAGAGAAACAGCATATACTGCCGACTTAACTCAAGCGATCTTGACATACAGCCAGGCAAACCACCGCCGGTCGACAGCGTACCACTCACAGACTAACGGCCTCACCGAGCGGCTTAACAAGACGATCGCCGACATGCTGGCAATGTACGTCGATGTCGAACACAAGACGTGGGACGCCATTCTTCCGTACGTGACCTTCGCATACAACACGGCGGTGCAGGAGACGACGCCGATATCTTCATACAAATTGGTCTACGGAAGGAGCCCGGCAACGACGCTCGATTTTATGTTACGCAACGTCACCGACGAAGAAAACCTCGATGTGAGTGAGTACCTTCAACGCGCCGAAGAAGCCCGACAACTCGCGCGTCTCCGTATCAAGAATCAACCGACGACCGACAGCCACCGTTACAATCTTCGACGACGCTTCGTGGAATACCAGCCCGGTGAACGTGTTTGGGTGTGGACGCCGATACGCCGACTTGGAATAAGTGAAAAGCTTGTGCGACGGTACTTTGGACCGTACAGGGTGGTTCGACGTCTCGGCCCACTTGATTACGAGGTTGTCCTCGACGGCATCACGAACTCTTAACGACGCCGATCGCGACCTGAAGTCGTCCATGTCACACGCCTCAAGCCGTTTCATGTACGTTGACAAACTGAAACAGTGTTTTTTATTATTATTATATCGCAATGTATTCATTGTACTTTCTTGCATTATTGTTGTACCTTCATTTTTAGTTAAAGAATCGGGACGATGCCTTTTTCAGAGGGGGCAATGACACGTTCCATTTCCCAAGTTTTGTTATCGACCCAAAACACTACACAATTTTCATCCCAAACCACGCCTACAGTTTTCGAGAAACTTCCGGACTTTAGTAGATCATTTCGATAAGATCACGCCTACTCTGCGAACTGTACAGATTATTCTGGAACCTACGCCACCGCCAGCGATGACGCTAGAACATTCGACGGCAAGAGTGTAAATGCCGACACGCTTCGCCGCTTGTTAGTAGTTCACTGCTATCTGTGCAAGACTGCTACTGTAATCGAACTTTCCGTTTACCGGGCACAGTTTCGCCCAAATAAACAGTTAAATCCCAACATGAAGTCTCCTGCCTTCGGCCACGTCACGAACCCGTGACAATATTCTTTCTGAGCGCTCACGGGGCTATGCCAGCGCTGCCACTTGGGCAATCAGATGCCTGAGTCGTCGTTCGCCGATCTATTAGCATCAACGCTGGAAAGGGCGATGTTGATGTTCATAGATACTCTATTAGTAAACCTAATGAAGTCAGTGGCACTGATAGTGAGTTCTCAGTTTACTCACATCTTGTAGAGCGGTAACTGATCAGCTGTGACCCCCTCACTAGTTTCACCAGTTGAGGTGACTGAGGTATCATTGGGACCAGGCCCTTTAAAGCCATAGCCAAGCACGTTGAATGCTGGCCGTAAAATAATTGTTCTTCAAGTGCAGAACTTGAATTAGAGCTCGAGCTCCGGTTCTTATCACTCACAACCAGAAAAAGCGAACTTTGACGAAAGAAAAATGAAAATACGTTGTTCTTTTGAAGCAAAATGCTCCCCAGTGAGTTTAAAATCAAGGAATAACAAATACCAGAAGGAAAACCTCTCAAAAATGAATGTTGTTAAGGACAGAATTCTAGCGAAAGCTGTGAATGCTGCTGGTATCTCATCGAAATAGGGAATTTCAAAGTTCTACAGTGAAACTGCCACTCCATTTTTTCAGCAACTACAGACTTACTTTATCTTTGAGATTGTTATTCCCTCGATGTTGTTGCTTTACAAGAAACTGGGCTTGCGGAAAATAGGTCTTTAAGATTAAAAAGTACCGCACATTTCGTTTGGACCACCCATCTCGGGGTAGTGGTACAGCAACAATTATATAATTTGAATCGCTCATGGAGCTAAAATTGCATATCGTTCAATGACTTCAGCAAGTGAGATTTTAGCATGAGACATTACTATTCCTGGGTTCCTTCCACTCTCGTTGATTATTTTATGTTTTCTTGCGAGTGCTCACAACTCTTTCACTACAGATACTGCAGTTTCCTATTCCCCAAAAGATATTATATTGTTGGGTGACTTGTCTTATAATATCTCGTGGGGCTTTAGAACTGTTTTGAACGGCAAGCGCCTTTGGGTTCGGGTAAATAGGAAAAACCTAATGAGCATGTGCATATGAACTCCTACTTTTCTGCGTAATCAGTTCTATTCGATGCCTTATCAGACTTTTTCAAATGCTAACTGTTCATCTCATGGAATTCTGGGAATAACTCGGGCGCATGGCATGACGATATGCCTATATTTTTTTTAGGTGTTATGTCTAGTAACTTTTAAACTTAAGCCATTGGTTATGCATGTTTATTTCAGTATATTTGAGAAATTATTACGAGGCGCTTTATTGAACTAAATAGAAGATAGGGAACCAGACGCCATCGGACTAAGTAACATTTTGAAAGATTCAATTATAATTCTATATTCAAGATTGAAAGCTCTGAAACTTCTACCAACTTTTGAAGGAATGCAGACTGTTTCTGCACTTATAGTCTAATTGATTGATTGATTGATTGATTGATTTGTGAGGTTTAACGTCCCAAAAACCACCATTTGATTATGAGAGACGTCGTAGTGGAGGGCTCCGGAAATTTGGACCACCTGGGGTTCTTTAACGTGCACCCAAATCTGAGTACACGGGCCTACAACATTTCCGCCTCCTTCGGAAATGCAACCGCCGCAGCCGGGAATCGAACCCGCGACCTGCGGGTCAGCAGCCGAGTACCTTAGTTACTAGACCACCGCGGCGACGCGACTTATAGTCTAAGGAACGCTGCAAGGAAAAATGAATTTTCAACTAGTGTTCCCGCAAATGGAGTGTTTATATGTATGTAGCTGCCATTTTTGACAGAACCAGCGCTAATGCGAAGGACAAATATGATCACGAACGCTCTGAGCTCCTTTCAACGATAAGAAATAGAAAAGCACCATTTCACTTTCTGAGAAGTAAGTTCCTCTGGTGCTGAAAGATTTAAAATCTGTCGTATCCACACTAGCTGAATTGAAGGCATTTCTCAAAAATAGCTCAAGGCCTCAAAAACTGCTTCAAGACTATTCTTTAATATCAACTCCAGTTCCCCAATAGGCGTGAGAATTTTGAAAAGCTCACAGCTGGAGAACTACCAATGGCAGTAAGAACGCTACCCAATTGTGCTACTGGTCTTGATGGTATAACGACTTCGGTGATAAAGTCAGTACATAAAATTTATCCGCTTGGCCTACTCAAAATTGTTAATCACTCAATTCGAAGATCTTGGATCCCACCTGATTGGGGAATAGCAAAAGTGCTCCAATTACTTAAAAAAAAGCAAAGCGATGGGTTTCCTTCAGATAATATCAGACCCATAGCACTTACAACGGATCCAGTGTAACTCGTCGAAAGAATTTTATATAGACATGTATATCACTGCATATGCCAGATAAAACGACACTGAGCCGATGTAAAATTATATTAACAGGTGGTTGCTTCAATTGGTGCACGCAAGTTATTCTGGAAGGTAGAATTCAGCTTGAACAATATCAAAAAGTCATGGCTTTGCCGCAAAGGCGAAGCAAGAACCCGATAGCAACAAATTAGAAGGTCATGCGAGCAAGCAGGTCGAATCGAGCCCCGCATTTCTCACGCAACAATGACGCGCGAAGCGTAATCACAGGTGTAGATGAATGCGAATAGCTTATAGCAAATAGTATAGAACTTGCAAAACGCGCATAGTTGCTGGATAGCTAGCTGTGTCTCGAGAAGCTTTCTCGAGGGCTGCGTATACTCTTGCGCATTTTTCCAAGTATACTTTGGCTGGGATGATTACACAAAATAAGTTTCACAAAAAAGGGAAAGCAATGATTGTGATAGCGACAAATTGCAATGGTATACGAAAGGAGGCAGGCAGTCAACTCATTCAGATTTTATCCATGTAGCTCTACAGAACGCTGGGGTGAGAGAGCACGGTCGCTCCAGGCACACTGTTATCACCACTTTTTCGTGTTGAGAGCGGGGCCTATAGAAGCTCCCACCTGCTGTTGGGGCAAGAAGCGTGCACTGACTATTGCCGCAATGCGGCAACTATAAGCCACCCCCCCCCCTTCCCTCCCTTTTTCATTCACGAGGGTGTGCTCAGACTGAGCATTCAGGCTGGTGAAAGTGCGCCGAATCCGATTCGGTGGCGTCGATATCTGCCGAAAAAGCCTTCTAAGCGCCAATCGCTTTCGAACTGATTTTCGCGGCGTCTGCCAATGAATTGGTCACCGCGGACCAATAGGAGCGCTAGTCAAGGAATTTTGAAAAATGGCGGTAAGCCCTAGTCACTTGTCATGTCGCAGTGCACGTAACTGTATGTTTAAATCCACTGGAGTTTAACCCACTTTGTGCCTACTTCACGTTCCTATTTCGTGGAAGAGGTGGCTAAGCTTATCGTTGGCGTGACCGAGCTTGTCGCAATCTTGCAGAGGAAGACGAACCCACCAACGCTGCTGGCGTTGGCTGTTTTTTCTGCTCTTCATTCATTACAATACAGCTACTTGCCAGCAATGTAAGCAGTACTCCTTTTTCTTGCTTCCGGCACACGAAAATAATCGAAGTCTACCCTACATCGGTAAATACCCGTCATCGGTAGCATCGACCCAGCAATGACATAAAATAAATGTCAGCGTTAAGAAAAACCTGACATAGGCAGCGTTGACCCCGCAATGAATGCAAATGAGTTTCAGGGTCCCAGCAGGAATCGATCCCAAGCATTCTGCATGACAGTCAAGCATTCTACCGCAAAGCTACGCCAGGTCTCCGAACTACTTTTCATTTAAATATACGCTAATCTTCGTGAAACGTCAATGGTGGTTGCAGTGTTGCCCACCTAATTTTATAAAAAAAATTATATGCACTCCGTCGCGTCGGGCTAACGTCAATTGTGGTTAGGTGCCATGCGCTGACGTTGACTTATGTAGCAGTGTTCAGGGCCAGCATCTTCGCGAGCATCAGTGCTTCATATCAGCTTCTGGTGTTGCTAATACGCATGTTCCAGTTGACATCGTTGCGCAAGTGCAGACTGGTTATATGAACATCTGCAACACTTCAACATATGTATGTGCGTGCAACATTTTTACATATACTTAGCGTGATTTCATGACGTGTCGCTCAATAAAAAAATATTGCAACTAGGTTCCCTCCGCACGCTTCGCATATCGTCGATTCCCACGTACGTGGGTTCTGCCGATTTTTTTTATGGTGTTAGCCAGTGGACAGTCACACAATTTACCAAATTCTACAGACATACATGAATGGCCTGCAATCTTGGCTAGATAGTATTACCTTATCACTCAATAATAATAACGCAATCGTTGTTTTTACACAAAATGCCCCAGTGCTAATTTCATTATTGTACCGAGAGAATGTCATATGTCAGGTCGAGTCAGTTAGATATTTAAAGGTAACATAAGCTGAAAAACTTAACTCAAGTCCCCTTACAGAAAGCGTGGATGCTAAGAAAACATGTGCAGCAGAGATGCTGCGTAGGCTAAGCAACTATCGTGCCAGTTTTCGCCGAGATGTGCTCATCATTTATTGCATGTACATCGACTGATATTAGAATTTGGCTGCATGTTGTTTTCTGGTGCTCCGGCTTATAAAGTTTGAATACTGGCTTCGTTAGAACCAGAATGGTTACGCTTATGCCTGGGGCTATCTGAGTATGTTGTGAATAGTATTTTACACGAAGAATCACGTGAGGCCCATATTATCGTAAAATTTCATATTCTAACAGTACGAACATTTCTAAAGATCTATGTATCACCTCAGAGAAGGTTTCAATAGGTGTTCAATAACCAGCGGGCCTCATTTTTTAACCACCACCGGTCTACGTTGCAGTGCCCCCATGAAAAGTTTGGGTGCATTAAACGTTCACCTTTGGGAAGCACTTCTCCTCAACACTGTTGATGCAATAAGGATTGAATTTATTATTATATATTCCAAGAACGCAAAAACATAGCATATCAATATCTAAATGGCATTTTGGAAGATTATTTGGCTATCTAGAAATAAACATTGTGATAGCGACTGATGCTTTGTTTCTCAAGAGAAGGCAGACGTATAAATTATATAACTTTCTTTGGATTGGGCTTTCTCAATTCGATTAGCCGACTTTACCCTTATTTGTCAAGCTGAGCTACTGGCAATAACCCTAGCGTTGTGTAAATTGCCCCATATGGTATATCGGTGAGGGTCGTTATAACAGACTGCCTCTTTGTCTGTGCCGCTTTTAGCGCGCCTTAATTTTTACGTACCTTAGAGACATTCCACTCGCTCATTCGTAGACATGTGCGACTCGTTCAACCAGTATGGGTACTAAGCCGTATAGCTTTAGCTCTCAATGAGCATGCAGATACATTGGCAATAAATTTCTGTGATGGTGGTGTTTTGCCTACGTCGCGGGATATCATAGAAGCACGTTTCAAAAAGCGAACAACAGCCAATGACTTCCAAAACTCTCCATCGTTTTCCTCAGATTTTGCACAGCTAAAGTTTTCTTAGAATCGCAGGTGGTTTTCATCTAGAAAGGAGGACACAGTAACTATAAGGTGGCGTTGTCGAGTCCTTTTACTGAACTTTTACCTTCACAGGTAAGGTTTGTCACAGTCGTGAGCCCCACTGCGGTGATCTAGTGCTCGGCTGTTGGTACTCGGCTGCTCACTTGCTGGTCGTAAATTTGAATCCCGGCTGTGGCGCCTGCATTTTTGATAGAGGTGAAAATGTTGTAGACCCGTGTGCTTAGATTTAGGTTTCAAGCTGTTTACCGTTCTTCACGTGACATTACTCTTTGTGACTGTATTGTTCTTTCTTATTCTTTTGCCCTTATGGTGAAACTATGTACAATAACTGCTCAACTGCCTCGGTGAAGACACTTTTCACTTTCGTGTTATACTCATTTCTGGATATAGACATCAGCTACGGTTTTCTTTTTTATTTCGCATCACTAGTAGGTACAGAACGGGGCCACATTTTTGTGCCCATCTCATGAGAAATTCTTAAATTGAAAGAAAAAAATGTAAGAGTATTGTTGAACAGAAAACACGCGGAAGCACAAATGAGATCTGCTTACCACCTGAGGTAATTAATACATTGATATATACATGTATACCTTGCCGTTATTGCGCTGAGCGCACGTGACGCGTATATGAGCTGCATAACGCAATGCGAGGTGTTCGAATCCAGTGACACCTCGCTACGGCACTTCAGAATTTCTGTGTTCTACTTTTCTCGTCTTCATGCCTTATCTATCTATCTATCTATCTATCTATCTATCTATCTATCTATCTATATATATATATATATATATGAATATATATATTGTGAGCATTATACATACGCGCCATCTTATATGTACATACTCATCATCATCAGTCTGACCTGTGTTGTGAGGCAGAGGCTCGGCAAGTAAAAAGTAGTGTCTTGTAGCCAAAACGTTGCCTTACAAGCCTTACAAGGGGCGGAGAGTGCTTCCCGGTCCCCTGGTTCTCTTTTTGCAGCGCTTTGTTGTTATCTTCGACTAAGAACCATCACTGGAGCTCTAGTTGGGTCGCCGTCTGCACAGTCAGCCTACGGTCATGTCGCAACACGAACACAACACCACGGCTCCATGCACCCCGCCTGCACCATTGGGCATGCCTTCTGGACTGTCACCGCCCCTCAAAAAGATCCACCGATGTTCGCCGGCCTTCGCGGTGAAGACGTTGAAGACTGGTTGGATGAGTACGACCGTGTGAGCGAGCCTAACTATTGGCATAATTCTGTGAAGCTGTCCAGCGTACCGTTCTATCTGACGGGTGTCGCTAAGACATGGTGTCTTAACCATCAGCTGGATTTCCCAGACTGGCCTACCTTTAAGCAGCAGCTCCGTCAGATATTTTCCAACTCTTTTGTACGTGCAGATATCGCCAAACGGAAGCTTGCTGAACGTGTCCAGCACTCCGGCGAGTCCTATACTTCGTACATTGAAGATGTCCTCACCCTATGCCGTCGCGTCGACAGCTCGATGGTGGAGCATGACCGCATTTGCCACTTGCTCAAGGGCATAGGCGCCGTCGCATTTAACGCTCTGGGGCAAAGAACCCGAACATGGTCGCCGATATCATCAGTACGTGTCAGTGACTCGATGACCTTCAACTGATACGTTTACAACCTGAAACAGCAGATATCAGGCCAACGCATGACGGTGAGCTCCGTGCGCTGATACGGTCCATGATCCGCGAGTAGCTGGAAATCCAGGCCACCTCGTCATCTTGTGAACTCCACATGACACCTTCTGCAGGCAGCCTCCGCAACATTGTGAGGGAGGAACTAGCGTCCATCAGGTGTTAGCAAGTCGCGAGCTCGCATACCACTACAAAACCGACGTACGCTCAGGTAGTTGCAGCGTCACCTCCTCAGCAATCAACGCAGTATGGGTCAACTATGCAGCCTTCACTGAATGTCTTCGCGCCAAGAGCAACGCCTCCTTTTTTTCAAGCCTGGCGTCTATCTAGACCAATTTGCCATCATTGTGGAATACGCAGCCACATATCACGGTTCTGTCGTCGACGTCAGCAAGACGAAAGGCGTGGCTATGGTAACTTCGAGAGGGATGAGTTAGCCCCTGCTCCACAACATCGCCACCCATACCGGCTGTACCCACGCCACTCACCATCTACACAGCACTTCGATGCATCCAGCACCTTCCCCTCTTCACGCTGTCGTTCCCCGTCACTTATGCGCCGTTCCTCGCCACCACTTCGTCTGGCTACCACGTCGTCTGATTATCGCCCGGAAAACTAAACAGTGCAGCTTCAGGAGGGAAAGCTGTATTTTTTGGACTGCAACAAACTCCCCCGGAACGCCCCTCAAGTGTACTTTCAGTGTGTGTTGAGGGTATATAAACTGAAGCCTTGGTGGACACATGTGCATCGCTCTCAGTTATTAGTGTGAACTTATGTTCCCGTTTGCGCAAAGTAAAGACACCGTATGATGGCCCTCCCCTTCGCTGTGCTAATGCGGTTTTTGTTCAGCCTTCTGGTGTTTGCACAGCACGAGGTTTTATTGTGGACATGCTTCACCATATACAGTTCCTCGTTCTGTCATCGTGCACCAATGCGCTCATTTTAGGCTGGGACTTTCTCTCCTCAGCTTCAGCCGTGATATCTTGCCGTCAGGGGGTCATTCGCATGTCAGATACTGCGCTTTCGTCACCGCTGATGACTGTTTTATTCCTCCAGGTAATGAGCATATTCTGACCCTGACATGAGATAAGATCTGTTCTGGTGATGTGTTCCTAGCACCGTGTGGACACCACATCTCTGGTGGACTTACCATTGCTCCTATACCTCGTGCGCTTTCGTGATGGCAGAGCATTAGTTACGGCAGTTAACCCCACTTCATAGCCTGTTGCACTGTCCCAGGGCAGCAGCGTGGTTTGCTTCACAGATACCGAACCACTTTCTCTAGTGCCCCATCACGCAGACGCGCAGTCTTTCTCTATGAGTACTGATGACGATGCTACAACCGCCGCTTTAACAGCCGCACGACGTGAATCCCGATCTCACGTCAGCGCAAAAGCAAGAACTTTTGGGTATGCTTCAAAAACACATCGCTTCATTGGATGTATCTTCCAAGCTTCTGGGTAGCACTTCTGTCGCCGTGCATCGAATTGAAACGGAAGGAATACAATCGTACGCCGCCTCCCATATCCAGTGTCGTCCGCAGAGCGGAAGATCATCGAGGACAGCGTTGCTGATATGCTCAAACGAGATGTTATCCGGCCTTCGTCCAGCTCGTGGTCATCACCTGTAGTGCTAGGCCGAAAGAAGGATGGTTCGGTGCGATTCTGCGTCGATTATCGAGCACTTAATTAGATCACGCGCAAAGACGTCAACCTGATGCCACGAGTCGACGACGCACTTGATTCTCTGCAAGGCGCTGAACTTTTTCTCCAGCCTCGATTCACGGTCTGGTTATTGGCAAATACCTATGCATGGAGCGGACAAAGAAAAAACTGCCTTTGCAACACCAGACGGGCTGTAGGGACTCAACGTCTTATCATTCGGTTTATGTAAGGCTCCTGCCACGTTTGAACGCATGATGGACCCAGTTCTACGCGGCCTAAAATGGAAAACATGTCTCTGTAGTCTAGATGACATCGTAATTTTCTCCTCTTCTTTTCGTTAGCATCTTGACCATTTGGACGAAATTTTGACGTGTATTTCTAGTGCTGGACTTCAGCTAAACACAAGAAATGCTATTTCGCCAACAAGAACATCAAGGTGTTGGGCCACCTTGTCAGGAAAGATGGCATTCGTCCGGTTC
>NC_051168.1:164889739-165072239 GCF_013339725.1 Rhipicephalus microplus | reverse complement strand
AGCGTGCCTCATATAGAGTTGTAACTTTCCTCTGTGGCATTATCGTATTATTTATTGCGCTAAATTTCTACGGTGGTCACACGTTGCACATTCGATCCCCATCGATCCACATATATGTGAAAATAAATGACGAATAATTGTTTCAGTTCCAGATCTTCTGCCAAGGGTAAAAAGAATGCGTACAACCAGCCGTCTTGTGTTGCGCCCTCGAATGAGCATGCTGCGAGATCTTGCATACTGTGATCTAAACAGCAATTTTGAATTTCAATGAAATTGCCAGTGTCCAGTTTTCTTTTTTTTTACAGATTCATTCATAAGATGTGTGATATTTTGCGGCAACTGTTAGAAGATGAATCAGTTCTCGAAGCTGACCACGGCTTCGCCTGCAGATAAAAAGAACCTTCAGAGAAAGTTATAGTGGCTATGGACACGTTCAAACTAGGAAGCCTTCATTTGTGCGTTGCCTACGGACGCGGTGCGCGCATGAAGCCTCCCTAGTTCGGACGTAATCGATTAGCGAGCAACCCTGGGGGCTGAAGTTGTCGATGGCAAAAAAGTTGGCAGAATGTTTCTTTTTTTCGAGAGGGCGCCATATCGATTAGAATTGAGCCCGGGTAAGTAGATATGGTAGACCGGTAATTTATGCGCTATAAACTACAGAAAGAAATAGAGGGAGGTGGGGGCACAAGCTTAGTGTGTCACTCCCTGGCTACGTACGCTACTGGTGGATGGAAACCCGTGTGATAAGGTACACACATAGAGACGGACAGCCGGGAAAGAGGGTGGAGTGGCACATACTGCAGTTACGTTATGTTGGCGAGAGAAGTAAGCTTGAAGCAATGAATGTAGTGGCACATTTATGATGTAAGAAAGATGGTTTTGTCGAACGCGCTGGCCGAGCACGCAAAAGTAATTGGCCACAAATACAGCAAAATAGGGCAAAATTAAGGAAAACAAAGAGGAAAGAGCTTGACTTCCTCGGTATATCTTTAAAATCCGACAAACGAGACAACGGCGCAGGTTCTTGAAGGTAATAGCGGCAACTTCTCTTACATATACACACCTACGCCGTATTTTAAAGTATACGTAATTAGACTGTTTGCACATTACTTTTTTGTTGTGAACGAGGCTCCCGAGAGAAAACTGAAACATTTTGCCGCGTCAATGGACGACATGTTGGTGTCGCAGATTATAACGTTGGGCGTCGTAATTTTTCTGCTGAGTGATTCGGACCCGTGCAAGCTGCATCACTTCTTTTGCTCATTGGGTAAAAGATGCAGCGTCCAAATCGATGTCATTGCAGTCATGCAGTAACATGGCGTCAAGCATCGTCGTCACTTCACGGCCATGAATGAGACTGAACAGCGTTCTTCGTGTAGTTTCTTGCTGCGCTGTATTATAGGCGAACGTGATGTATGGTAGAATGTCGTCCTAGTTCTTGTGATCCACGTCAATATACATACTTTACGTATCGGCAATAGTCTTGTTGAGGCGTTCTGTTACGCCGTTTGTTTGTGGATGATACAAAATTGTTTTCAGATGGGCTGTTCTACTGAGCTCAAGCACTGTCTTGAGAAGCGCGGCCGTGAAAGCGGTACCTCGGTCCGTTAGTATGATTGCCGGAGCAGCGTGGCTCACGACGATATTTTCTATGAAAAATTGTGCGGTTTCAACGGCGTTGCCACTTGACAAAGCCCTTTTTCACGCGTAGCGCGTAAGGTAATAAGTGGCGAATATTACCCACTTGTTGCAAGCATGAGAAGTCTGATATGGTCCAAGGAGGTCCATTCCGATTTGGGCAAAAGGTACCGTTGGCACTTGAATTGGTTGTAATAGTCCAGCTGGTTTTAACGGTGGCGATTTTTTTGTCGTTGGCAATCGACGCACGTGCGCACGTAAGGTTTCACAATAGCCGGAAGTCTTGGCCAGTAGTATTTCTGTTGGATTCTGGCCAATGTGCGTGTGTATCCGGTACGACTGGACATTGTCTCATCGTGGCAAGCAATAATTATCTCCTCACGGATCGACAAGGGAACGACAAGTAGGTGGGTGCTGCCTCTGGGAAAAAAGTTCTTTTTATAGGGAACACCACTATGTAAGCAGAATGACGGCAGGCTCCTTGCAAATCTTTTAGGGATGGTTGTTGTACGATCATTCAAAAATTCAATAAGGGGAAGCAACTCGCTGTTTTTCCTTCTGCTTGCACGAAATCGTAGTGCTGTCGACGACTCCTACAAACGCAATGTTGTAATCTTCTGTTACATCGTCGCGCTTTTTCGGTTACTTTAATAAGCAATTGCCCTCAGCGTGCCGCCATCTGGACTTTTACATGACCGTATATATTAAACTCTTGAAGGCGTAAGCTCCACCGTGCGAGCCGACCAGATGGGTCTTTCATGTTGGCCAGCCAGCAGAGGGAATGATGGTCGCTAACTACGTGGAGAAAGTGACCATAGAGATACAGACGAAACTTCTTAACCGTTCATACGACAGCAAGGCATTCTTTTCCTTTGTGAAGTAGTTGGACTGGGCGCGGGAAAGCGTTCTACTAGCATATGGGATCACACGCTCGGCTGAGTCTTGCCACTGGACGAGTAGAGCGCCTAAAACCACGTTGCTGGCATCTGTGTCGACCGTAATAGGAGCATCCTCATCAAAATGAGCAAGCACAGGTGGACTCTGCAGGCCTTGTCGGAGACCGTCAAACGCTGCTTGTTCATCGTCGCCCCATGTAAACGAAACGTCCTTTCTTGTGAGGCGCGTCAGGGACGAGGCTATGTGTGAGAAATTGGCAATACACCTTCGATACTATGCGCGTAGGCCAAGGAAAGGCCTGACTGCTTTCTTATCTCTTGACTCCGGAAATTTTCTGATGGCCACAATTTTATTGGGATCAAGTCGAACACCTTCATGGCTCATCACATGGTCTAAAAATTGGAGTTCCTTGGAACCGAAATGACACCTCTCGTGTTTCAGTGTCAGGCCGTGAGACTTTATTGCCCTCAATACCAATAGCGGCCAGCTCAGGTGTTCCTCGAATGTTTTTGAAAAAAAAAACAATGACGTTGTTCAGATAGACCAGACATGTCTGCTACTTAAGGCCTGACAGAACAGTATTCCTTAGTCTCTGACATGTTGCGGGGGCTGAACACAATCTGAAGGGCAAGACTTTAAATTCATAAAGCCCATCAGGCGTTACAAAAGCCATTTTTTCTCTATCGCGCTCGTCGCCAATACCCACTTTTGAGGCCCACTGACGAGAAGTAGCGTGCATACCTTAGCCTGCCAAGAGAATCACCGATGCGCGGTTATGGGTATACGTCGTTCTTTGTCACATGACTCAGCTTGCGGTAGTCGACACAAAATCGCAAGCTTCCGTCTTTCTTTCTAACTAGCACTACCGGCGATGCCCAAAGGTTTCTTGACGGCTGGATGACGTCATCATTGAGCATTTTCTTCACTTGTTTCTGGATTGCTTCACGTTCTTTCGGTGCTACGCGGTATGGGTTCTGTCATATTGGCCTTGCCGTCTCCTCCGTTATTATCCGGTGCTTTGTCAGAGGCGTCTGACCGGCCCTCGAGGTTGATGAAAAACAGTCTTTAAACTGGTAAAGAAAATCGACTAGACACTGTCTCTGCGCTGGTGATAAATCAGTGCTTACGTCAATAGGTGGTGAGGCTGACATAGCTTTCGGCTCGTCGTGTTGCACTACACAGCACTCGCGGATATCAGTGATCTCGTCGAAGTAGGCAACCGTAGTGCCTTGTGTAATGTGTCGTCGCTCGTTGGTAAAATTCGTCAACAGAACCTCCACTTCACCACACACAACATTGACGATACTTTTGGCAATTGCAACACCGCGAGAGAGTAGAAGCGTCAATACTTGTTCAGTGATTCCTTCTCCAGCATGCTTTGCGCTGCACGTGACCAATACAAGGCGGCACGATAACGGAGGTACGGTCACATCGTCCATGACTCACAGAGATTTTCGGCATAGCGCTGCGCTTTGATCCGCTGAGAAGGTCAGTACACCTTCCGGTACATTTATTATGGCACCTTATTCACGCAAGAAATCCATTCCTAAGATTGCCTGTTTACAATACTCGGAAAGGATCACGAAAGTTGCGACGAAAGATGCATTCTCGATTCATTCTTGCGGTGCACTTTCGGGTAGGTGTGAGTAGCTGCCCTGAAGCTCCTCTAATTTGCGGTCCTGTACATTCCATTCTGACCTCCCTGAGCTTGTCTGCAAGACTCTCACTCATTATTGAGAAGTCCGTGTCAATGTCGACCGATGCTATGATGTCATGTCCGTCAATCGTAATTGAAACTTCCTTAGTAACAACCCCATATTTTGTCAAATAATTGAAAATTTGTGTCTCTTCGCTCGGCAGTATTGGGGGATTTTACCACTTCGACGATTCGCAACCTTCCCCCCTGAGATTGCTGCTTTTAGTTTCCCCAGCGTGGACTAGAAGATCTACCTCTTGGCATGTCAGTGGTGCTTCGTCTAGAGGACGGAGAATAACGCCCAGGAAAGGGTGAGCGTGACCTAAACCAAGAAGAAACATCCCGCGGGGTCATGACATTCGTGTCGATGTCAAGTGTGTAGTTGAAAAGGCACCGAGGATTAGTGTAAGGAAACCCTTGGTACGCTGCCACGCGATACGGGCAATACCGAACGATGTTGCATGCTTCTTCACAATGAAAGCACAGAGGCTTGTGGTAAGGGGTACGCCAGACGTCAGTTTTGCCTGACGTCTGGAAGTGGTGGCCGCCTCAGCGTCGAAGGTTGTCGCAGTACCAAGGCGCTGTCAGCTGATGTTGCTGGTGGTACCGATGCGGTGTCGGCAAGTTCGCTGGCTGTCGGTGGACTATGTCTATAAGCTTGCTCTGGGGGTGCTCGTGTTTAGCTCAGGAAGCGAGAGCGCTTGCCTGATCTCCTGGCGCATAACTTCTGTTACTGAGGCAATGGCGCAGTCATTTGGTTTGGCAACGAGCTTCTTGACCTCTTCTTGTACGATTTCTCGTATCAGTTGGCGCAAATAACCTTCGTCGGGTGTCGTGCTGTGGCGTGGCTGCCACGCTGATCACTGCACTGTGAGTTGGGTGGTCATACTCACGGTAGCGTAGATGCAGTGTGCGTTAGATGAATGTCGCGTCCTTGAAAAAATTCATCAACACTTGTAGGCAGGTTTCGTGCGATACCAGCGAGCAGCTGCTCCTTAACGCACCGCATGAGGTGGCTAACCTTTTTTGCTTCGGGCATATGGGGATCTGCTCGACGAAACAGCCACGCCATGTCCTTAACAAACACCGTGACGGATTCATTTGTTTTCTTAATCCGTGATTCCAGGAGATGCTGTGCAATTTCTCGTCTTTGGGCGCTCGCGAATGTATCGAGGAACTTCTGCCGGAACTCAACCTAAGAGGACCGACCACGCGTGATTCGTAAACCATATTCGGGCTCCGTCTTGAAGCAGAAAATACACGTAGCCCGGTTTCTGTGTGTTGTTCCACCTGTTAACGTTCGCTGTGAGCTCTAATTCCTCGAGCCAGTCATGTGCGTTCTCATATGCGTTTTCGTGGAAGTCAACCGGAAGTCGAGGGTTCAAAACAGTCACCTGTGTCGTGCTTGAACTGGACATGTTGGCGCCAGTGCTTCCAGGCGCAGCCAAGCTTTCTGGCACGGTCAAGCTTTCCGGCAATGGACCGAACTCCGGGCGGAGGCCTAACAGGCGGTGGATGCTGCGGTGAACAGGAGTTTCGATGCGCGGAAGTCTTTCTGAGCTAGATGCGGGGCTGTTGTCAGGCGTCCCGAACATGTACCCAGCGCCTCCACCAGTGTCACAATGTAGAAACAGCAACAGTTGAATACAGGACAACTCACTTTAATTGTACCAGAACATTGGCAAACTGATCGGATGCGAACGTCGTTTTTCTCTCGCGCTGCACGCGCTCTTCGTTGTTCTCTTGGTGCTGCATATTCAATGCGGCAATATAGTGTAAAGGAAGCAAGAGCAAAAGACGGCGCAGGCAGTTTTCCTCATGTTCATTTGTACAGCCAGCCTCTCATAAAAAAAAGCAAAAGAAAAATACTGTTCAGAAAGTTATCGATAGTTTCGAAACGTGGGCGTCGGTTTGTTGGACTTATCGTTGATCATAATGGCAATGTTTTTCTCTAGCCCTTAAGAGTGCGGGTGCTTCTAATAAGCCAATGACCTAAGTGAGTGCAATTCGGGTACTTTTTATCAAAATTTGTGTTGACTAGGTATATATATCTTTTTGCGCAATATATCTAACATTGCATCGAAGTGCTAAGTTAGTTTCTTGTTTTTCCATTACTGTACAGCAGATGTCTGTGATGCGATGGTGATGCGACTGGTGCGCGTAATTGTGAATGATTGAAAAGTGCGCGAAATTAAAGGATGACCGAGTGCACGTGCTGGGTCGCCTGAACAACGACGACGCCGAGGACCGGTACACGTGAGAGCGTGGAGCGCAAGCATCCAAGACCATAAAGCAAACAAGGGCCAATGGCTGATCACCACGGAGTTTTGAAAGGCCAATCGGGACGAGACAAGTGTGCCCCAGAGGAAGCCAATCCTGAAGGGCAAAAGAGCTAGTAGTTCGAGGTGAACGAGGCAAGAGGAAGGACACAGCTGGGAGCTGAAGACAGGCAGTCGGGTGGCAGACCTGAGCCTTCTGGACTTCACCCGGTCTGGACCTCCGGACAACGCCTTCCAAGGACGGCGAGCTGCCTCAACGGTCGAGACCAAGGCCTGCAGATTCCGGTGCGGGTGCAGCAACGGCAGTTCGGGTCACGGGCCTGAGCCTTGCAACCAGCCACCTCATCGGGCGAATCTGGGCCGCCACAGGCATCACCGAGCGAGTCCCGTTCCATCGTCGCCGCCAGCGAGCATCGGTACACGCCGTCGCCACCATTACAGCAGCAACGTTTTGGTGAGATCGAACTTGCTCTCTTCCCTGCACCGCCGAATCACCGCGTCAGAACTGCATCATGTAGCTGTGACTTTCCGTCGGCAGTTTCGGGACTTTAGATGTTTGTTTTCCTTCTAAATCCCGCTTTTAGCCAGCTACTCATTTCTTGTAGTTTGTGTTTGAGTTTTGCTTCAGTTCTGCAGTAAATGTTTAGGTGTTGGTTGTTAAGCAAACGGCTTTGTCCTTATTAGAAAACTCTCCGGGGCTCAACCAGGAGAAACAAATCAGCAACAAGAACCCGCATCACAAACTGGCGTCCGCAGCGACAGGACGAAGCCGTTGGTTTGACACCTTCATTTATTGACGCGGTTGACATCATGTCGAATATGCGAGAGCTAATGGCCTTGGCGGATCGCATGGGAATTGATGGGGCGGATTTTAAAGCATGGTACGAGGAGAAGGAGGCACGAGCACGAGAGGAACGGGCTGCGGAACGAGAAGCTCGAAAGGAACAGTTGGAACGGGAGACGCAGGCCAAGAAGGAGCAGCTTGAGCTCGAGACGCGCGAAAAAGAAAAACAGCTCGAACTGGAGACACGCGCAAAGAAGGAGCAGCTGGAATTAGAGAACCAAAACCTGCAACTGCGTCTTAGACTTGCCGAAGCTGAGAATAGCCGTGTAGAGACAAGAACTGTTGACTCAGCACCAGGCTCAGCACAAGAAAGGAGTGTTTCATGCAGCGTGAATCCTCATAAGTTGATACCGGGATTTAATGAAAGCCGGGACGACTTGGACGCCTATTTAAAAAGGTTCGAGAGAGTCGCCATCGGTCAAGAATGGCCTAGGGACAAATGGGCCACAGCTTTAAGTTTATGTTTGAGCGGAGAAGCCTTAAAGGTGTTTGGAAGACTTTCGCCGGAGGATTCACTCGATTATGATAAAGCCAAGTTGGCGTTGCTCCAGCGTTTCCGTTTTACGGCCGAAGGGTATCGGGAAAAGTTCCGACAAAGCAAGCCACAGGACGGCGAAACAGGCAAGCAGTACGCAACTAGGCTACTGAGTTTTTTCGATCGTTGGGTCGAAATGTCGAGGACCGGAAAAGAATATTCGGCTCTTCGTAACTTGATAGTTACAGAACAGTTCTTAAGAAACTGTCATCACCGTTTGGCACTTTTCCTGCGAGAAAAGAACTTCAACAAGCTAGAGGACATGGCCGAGGCCTCAGATAACTTTTAGAAGCTCAGAGGCAAGTCAACCTGTTAGTTTTCCGAGAAAAAGTGGAATCTAAAAGCAATACGGAAAAAAGTGTAGTTACTCGGAGAGAGGAGCAGTACGTTGTTTTGTATGTGGCAAAATGGTTCACAGGGCATCGGAGTGCCGATCAAGGTCAAAACAACCTTTCTGTGGATATTGTCAGAAGGTGGGGCATGATTCCAAAACTTGCTCAAAGAAGAACGGTTCAGCCAACAAGACGTCATGTCTTTTGTCGCCAGAGGAGCACTCAACGGAAGTGAAGCTTTCACCGGACAAAGAAGAGGACATGGCGGGCGCCGTGAATATCACCCGAAGTTTGCCACACACAAAATGCCCGTGTTACAGGGCCGAATCTTTGGCCGAACCGTCTCAGTGTTGCGGGATACGGGTAGCAATACACTGGTGGTGCGTCGTTCTCTGGTACCCGATGAAGCCCTCATAGGTACTACCGCTACGCTATTCTTAGCCGATGGCAAGTAGCATCATCGTTCCTGAGGCGGAGGTGGAAATTCATTCACCTTATTTTTCTGGTACATCTATTGTCAAATGCATGACAAACCCACTCTACGACCTTATCGTCGGAAATGTACCAGGTTCACGTGAAGTCCATGACCCCGAAGTTTGCCACACACAAAATGCCCGTGTACAGGGCCGAATCTTTGGCCGAACCGTCTCAGTGTGCGGGATACGGGTAGCAATACACTGGTGGTGCGTCGTTCTCTGGTACCCGATGAAGCCCTCATAGGTACTACCGCTACGCTATTCTTAGCCGATGGCAGTAGCATCATCGTTCCTGAGGCGGAGGTGGAAATTCATTCACCTTATTTTTCTGGTACATCTATTGTCAAATGCATGACAAACCCACTCTACGACCTTATCGTCGGAAATGTACCAGGTTCACGTGAAGTCCATGACCCCGATACCAAGTGGGAGGAAAGGATTCCGGTTAAAAACCTACCCCAACTATATAGCGAGTGGAAAAGGAGCAGATAGAGAGGATGGTACCCTGAAGTCTTCAGTGGTTGGTATCAAATCCGAGAGCAACGGTCAATCTCATCTGAAATCGATGTACCCACCTTGAAGACGACCCGAAAGGATCTTAGTGCCGCTCAAAAACAGGACAAGACCCTAGATTCTTGCAGGAGTAAGTAGGTCAAGGGCTACAGGGAGGATCAAAGTCCTATTCGTTCGAGATAGAAAGGGGCTGCTATACCGCTATTATCACCTACCATCTGGTAAGGTGATTCAACAAGTAGTAGTGCCCAAAGATTGCGCAGCCAAGTGCTTACTTTGGCGCACGAAACCCTGATGTCGGGGCATCAAGGAATAAAAAGAACGATTGATCGTGTTCTACAATCATTTTACTGGCCAGGAGTTCAAGAGGCAGTGAGGAGATACGTGCGGTCTTGTGACGCATGCCAACGAACCTACCCCAAGAGCAGAGTTGGTAAGGCACCACTAGGTCGAATGCCTTTGATAGACACCCCATTCGAAAGAGTGGCAGTGGACATTATCGGGCCTTTAAAGCCAATATCACACATGGGTAATCGATATATACTAACACTAGTGGACTTCGCTACTAGATACCCAGATGCAATAGCCCTGCCATCCATCGATTCAGCCACAGTAGCCGAGGCACTGGTAGAGATGTTTTCTCGAATCGGGTTCCCGCGTGAGGTACTTTGTGATCAGGCATCATGCTTTACATCGGAGCTAATGAGAGAGGTCAATGACTTGTTGGCGATCAAGCATCTCAGCTCCACACCCTATCATCCCATGTGTAATGGCTTAGTGGAGAGATTTAATGGCACACTAAAGCAAATGTTGCGTAAATTGTGCCAAGAGGAGCCCAAGACATGGGACCGACTATTAGCCCCACTCCTGTTTGCGTACCGGGAAGTCCCGCAAGCCAGCTTGGGATTTTCGCCTTTTGAGCTGATCTACGGTAGAAATGTTCGAGGACCTCTCAGTCTACTTAAAGAATTATGGACCGGAGACAATCAAAGCGAGGAAGTGAAGACAACATATGGGTATGTCCTGGATCTCAGAGATCGCCTAGAAAAAACATTGCAGTTGGCACAAGAAAACCTGTCACGAGCTAAAACAACGCAGAAGAAATACTATGACCGGGGAAGTCGGATGCGTCGGCTAAAGGTTGGAGACCGCGCCCTCGTACTACTTCCCACGACGGAAAACAAGCTTATGATGCATTGGAAAGGACCTTTCAGGGTCACAGGAAAGAAGGGTGACTCTGACTACTGGCTGGATATGGGACATACTACCAAGCTGTTCCATATAAACATGTTAAAACGCTACGAAGAGCGTCCTCCAGAAATATCACCCCAGTCCGCATCTTTCATTGTAGTGGAAGAGGAAGAGACAGACACGCCAGTGCCTACCTTTAAAGCTACTGAGGGCTTTGGTACTGAAGCTATCAAGCTTGGTCCTAACCTCAGGAATAGACAAAGGGAAGAAATTGACGAGCTCCTAGCCACCCATAAAGACGTCTTTTCCGAAGTCCCCGGCAAGACAAACTTGTTAGAGTGTCGTCTTAAACTGACAACGTCCGAGCCTATCAACACTCCACAATATCCGTTACCATTCGCAATGAAAGAGGTAGTTGAGAAAGAAGTCGGAGAAATGCTGCGACTCGGAGTGATTGAAAGGTCCGACTCACCTTACAACTCACCATTGGTGCTGGTGAAGAAGCCCGATAAGAGTTACCGTACTTGCATCGACTTCCGTCGCATCAATGATGTGTTGGTCTCCGACGCAGAACCAATTCCGAGAACGGATGTATTGTTTACAGAGATCGGCACTAGAAAATTCTTCTCCAAGTTTGACCTTACGAAAGGATACTGGCAGGTGCCCTTGGACAAAGAATCCCGGCTAAAAACGGCATTCTCCACCCAATCGGGACACTACCATTTCCTCTATATGCCATTCGGTATCAAAACAGCGTCCGCAGTGTTTACCCGGCTAATGAGACGTCTCCTTCAGGGCATCCCGAACGTCGTTCATTATATCGATGATGTTCTCGTCGCTACGACAACCTGGGAGGAACACATGCAGACTCTGAGTGAACTGATGAATAGGATTCGAGAAGCAGGACTCAAAATTAAGCCCCAGAAATCGGAGATTGGAATGACGTCGATTGTGTTCCTGGGTCATCGACTGGGAGATGGAACAATTCAGCCGGTAGAGGACACGATCATAAAAATCGCCAAAGCCCCATTACCCACTACGAAGAAACAACTACGTTCGTTTCTTGGCTTGGCAGGATATTATCGTGATCTAATCCCTCACTACGCTGAGAAGGCACGGCCTCTGACAGAGATGACAAAGAAAAGGGAGAGTAACAAGATCAATTGGAATATTGAAGGGCAGACAGCTTTCGAAACACTAAAGCAAGCTCTGGCGTCTGGACCTATTTTAAAGGCTCCGGATCTCAAACGTGGATTTGTACTCCGCAGTGACGCCTCCGATTCTTGCATCGGTGCAGTCCTTATGCAAGAGCACGACGGTGTTTTATACCCGGTAAAATACGCCAGTCGTCAGCTACTGCCTCGAGAACAGAACTACTCAACAATCGAGCGGGAGTGTCTCGCGTTGGTGTGGGCAGTGGAAAAGTTCCACATATTTTTATATGGGACATATTTCACGGTTCAAACAGATCACCAACCGTTGCAGTACTTATCTCGAGCAAAACACCTCAACAGCAGAGTTCTGCGGTGGAGTTTAGTACTGCAAGAGTACAACTTTCACGTAGAACATATAAAGGGATCCGAGAATGTTGGAGCCGACTACATGAGTAGGTTGCAGTGAATATGTTCTGTGTGTTATTATTACAAGGTTATGCTTGTGTGGTGGACTGTTACTGGAGTTAATGACTGTATTTGTACTGTTCTTAGTTGCTGCCAAAAACTTTTCTTATTGTTGTTGGTTGAATGTTACGTTCTGTGGACTCGGTGTTTCGACGTGAGACATGTCAACGAAGAAGCAGTGTGGTGCCATCGGTGTGTTGTGATAGCTTGTGTGGTGCGCATCGAACGACAGTTTTTCAACGGGAAAAACTTCTTCGAAAGGGGGCCATTGTGATGCGATGGTGATGCGACTGGTGCGCGTAATTGTGAATGATTGAAAAGTGCGCGAAATTAAAGGATGACCGAGTGCACGTGCTGGGTCGCCTGAACAACGACGACGCCGAGGACCGGTACACGTGAGAGCGTGGAGCGCAAGCATCCAAGACCATAAAGCAAACAAGGGCCAATGGCTGATCACCACGGAGTTTTGAAAGGCCAATCGGGACGAGACAAGTGTGCCCCAGAGGAAGCCAATCCTGAAGGGCAAAAGAGCTAGTAGTTCGAGGTGAACGAGGCAAGAGGAAGGACACAGCTGGGAGCTGAAGACAGGCAGTCGGGTGGCAGACCTGAGCCTTCTGGACTTCACCCGGTCTGGACCTCCGGACAACGCCTTCCAAGGACGGCGAGCTGCCTCAACGGTCGAGACCAAGGCCTGCAGATTCCGGTGCGGGTGCAGCAACGGCAGTTCGGGTCACGGGCCTGAGCCTTGCAACCAGCCACCTCATCGGGCGAATCTGGGCCGCCACAGGCATCACCGAGCGAGTCCCGTTCCATCGTCGCCGCCAGCGAGCATCGGTACACGCCGTCGCCACCATTACAGCAGCAACGTTTTGGTGAGATCGAACTTGCTCTCTTCCCTGCACCGCCGAATCACCGCGTCAGAACTGCATCATGTAGCTGTGACTTTCCGTCGGCAGTTTCGGGACTTTAGATGTTTGTTTTCCTTCTAAATCCCGCTTTTAGCCAGCTACTCATTTCTTGTAGTTTGTGTTTGAGTTTTGCTTCAGTTCTGCAGTAAATGTTTAGGTGTTGGTTGTTAAGCAAACGGCTTTGTCCTTATTAGAAAAACTCTCCGGGGCTCAACCAGGAGAAACAAATCAGTAACAAGAACCCGCATCACAATGTCTCAGTTGGCTACGATTTCCGCTTAAAGTATTCAGATGGAGTAGAGTCGAAGGCGCAAGAGTGCTTTGAGCAGCTCAAGAAACAGAGTGATGATCAACCAAACAATACGCCAGTTGAAATACCGAAGACTTTATCGGCCTGCCTACTACAATGCAAGTCCAAAGGTAATTGCAAGCTTGCCTTGTCAGCGACACAAACTGAACGCTAGGACCAGTAATAAAGTTCTGTTCATGAGAGTCATGTTTTATTTATAGATTTCCAAGTAACTGTGTAAGAAAAACATCATTAGTCCTGCCATGATACAAACAATTTTCGCATAAAAGTGATACGTCCCTTTAAAACACTTTTTTAATGTCGATCGTGAATTTATAAATGAACGCTTGAAGAATGTCTGCTAGTGTTTGGTGGGTATAAAACCATGTGGGGCAGAAGTGTCTATTTGACACCTGGTGGCAATTCTGAATTCGGTTGACGATCGTAAATTGTCCAATATGAGTGATATACTAAACAAGCCAAAAAATCATCCATTTGGTGAATATCAGCTCTCGGTTTCACTAAGCAGATGGCTATTTCTATTTCTTGCATATATTTTACACTCTTTGACTGACATTGGTACTATTAACTTACGCGTATACTGCTAGATTCACGATTGTAAATAAATGATGTATGCTTGCTTGCTTGCTTGGTGTGTTTTTACCGGTCAAAGCCTCACCATCAGCTACTGAAAACGAAAATGGTCGTAGTAAAGTTAGGATCCCATGATCGTGACTACCGCTACACGACAGAAGTGAAGACTGCCCAGATCCGGTGTGCGGGTACAGTGATTGAGCTGTACCCACGGGCAATGCAGCAGCCGTATATATATATATATATATATATATATATATATATATATATATATATATATATATATATATATATACTGTATGAGTGTAATGATGATATGTTTCCGGCATATCTATGTCACTTGATTTCATTCACAACAGTGACGCTACTGCTATATTTGTTGTACTTTCAAGGATATAGTTTCCCGTCTCAAGATGTGCCCATGTAATGTGGTGGCCTTGCGATATCACTACCAAAGCGCGTCCTGCCGGTGCTTGTTAGTATCATGATGCAGTATTTCACCTCTCCGAGATGGCTACAGAGCCTCATGCCTACGTGGCAATTGTGAACCGGGATGTGGCAAATATAAGGCACCTTCGTAAAGAATACAGGTTTGCAGTACTTGGCCTTAGCCAAAGCTGGTATGGAGACTAAAAAGGTGAACCAAAGCCACAGCACATCCCAAGCTCAACAGGCGGCCGACATTGAATTTGTTCCGAGTAGAAACAAACGCTACTCACAACAAACACCAACCCACAAGGAGCACAGCTTAATCAAATTTGATAAAGCACAAAGCTACATACAAGAAGGAACGCACATACAATTATCGCCAATTTTTTTATGTATACGGATGACTCCCACATCCCTAGAGCACTACATCGCGTGACTCTGGACACAGTTTCCTGCAGCTGCTGTCTCACGGTAGCTACAAGCAAAAGTTCATGCTTGAGTCACATCACACTGACGTGAGAGAAAGTGTAAATTTGGAGGCTCATTTTCTTTTGTAGACGCAATACATTTACATTAGGATCACATCTGATAACATTCTCTATACTTTCCCTGGCATTGTTGTCTCTTAGTTTTCTATAATCGCGCTGACCTGTCATTCAATAATACTACGTTAAGTGTTATTGCACCTTCGGTTATCGCTTTTTTACGCTTCTGCAGAAGGCAGCTGGAGCAGCAGGCTTGGTGCTCAAGACGAGTGATCCGGTCTCCACACAGCCTTAGTCAGTTCTCGAGACACTTTGTCTTTACTCTTCCGTGAACGGAATGCTTACCCAAGCAATGCTCCACGCGCGCTATTCATACTAGCATCACTACAAAGCGCGCAGGCGTGAGCACCCCAAACAATCTTGCGGGTTGAAGTTGTGAGACTTTGTTCAGTCGTCATGACCGTCCACTTCCCATTTCGGTCCAGTTTCATTTTTCACCGAATGTCTTAAGCACGGAAACGTGGCTTGAATCGACGTGCTAATAAAATAGCTTAACGTTAACGTCCTCTTATAAAAAGGCGAAGGCACACGAATGTGCACTCAATGAGGTTTCAAAAAGATCACAGCATATACACGGACTGATTCATTATGAGTGGGAAGAAGCGTCCGTCAGTTCGTCCACGCTTCCATCCGTCCGTTCCTTCTTGCTTCCGCCCACACATGCGCCCGTCTGTGCGTCCGCCTATCTGTTCATGCGCCCAACCACCTTTCCGTGCGTCCATCCATGCGTCCATCCGTCCATCCATACGTCCACCAGTCTGTCCGTCTGTGCGTCATCCATGCGTCCACTCGTACGTCCGTACATCTATTCATGCGTCCGCCCCTGCTTTTGTCCATGCGTACGTCCGCCCGCGCGTTCTTGCTTCCGTCCATTGGTGCGTCCATCCGTGCTACCGTTCATGTCACCGTCTGTTCACCCACCCATTCCTCCGTGCGTCCATTCGGCCGTCCGTCTCTGCATGTGTTCATCTGTCCATGCGATCATGCACCCATACGTCCGTCCATGCATCTTTCTTTCTGTTTGTCCGTCCGTCGGTTCGCGCTTCCGTTTACCCGTCGTCCACTTCTTTTTCTGTCCGTGCCTTCGTGTAGTGAACACTTCAAGTACCGTCATGTCACATCTTTTCATCAATATATTCATCACATAGAAGCACTGCCATCCAGCGGACATTACAAGGACTAAACAAGAGGTGGCTACCACTACTACTACTACTACTACTACTACTACGACTACTACTACTACTACTACTACTACTACTACCACTACATACATCACATACGCATGAACCACGGCATAAGGTGCTTCGCCTTTAAAAATCCCTAGAGTGAAAAATATTTAGAGTTTCCTAAAATTAACTAGATGGTACTCTGCCGCTGCAATTGTTCAGCGACCATGTTTATGATAAGTAGTACACAGTTTTGGCTAGCCTTGCCTAGGCTACGTACTTGCGGGTTACGAATCTACTTGTGGCTTTGTGTATTGCTGTGTTTTAGTTACGTTTTTAATGAAAGATTGGACCGTTGTGTAGTTCCCACGACACGACTTGAAATTCTGAGCCTGAAAACTTCCAGGTGATGAAGCGTAACTGCTAAAGCTTTGTTGTATTTTGTAGTGCGGCAAAGCTTGACTAGGTCACATGGAGCTAAAAAGAGCCAAAATGATGAAGACTAGGCAAAAGCAGGCGAATTTGCGCACTACCCATTTTCGTCGTTGAAGCGCCGTGCGTTGCAGCTCCCATAGGCACTAGCAGCAGAGTTCTCTCTACTGTGTTCAAAGAGAACTCTGTGTTCTAGAGTGAACCAAACACGATTCTTGCGTTTTTAGTCGTAACAATAATAATGTCATAGGTACGGAAAACAAAGAGCCTAAAACTAACGACTTATTAGAACTGAAACTAAAAACCATTATTTTCAGGTTAATCAATCAAGATATAACCCTCCAGTTTGTGCTCTTGCATTACTTGAAGAGTAATAACTTCCTCTTTTTGCTACAAAAATAGTTTTTTCCTGCCAAAACAATCTACAAATTACGGCAAAATGACAGTATAACTCTGTCTTATCAAAATGTTGAATTTTCTTCCTCACCCATTCAAAACATTGTCAACTCTAACTCCGTTAAAAAAAAACTCTTAACCCTCATATCTTAAATCAATAAACAATCACAGCGTTTACTGTGTTCCTTTAGGGCTTTTTTATTTATTCACATCAGAATATTCTAATAATACACTGTACTAGGCTGGGGTGTCAGCCATCTTCTTTATTTCTAACGGCTTTTTCCTCTTCGTCTCCATCCAATCCTGCCTAACGTCCATGCACGCTCACCATCTTTGAAGACTCATCCCTCCTGGTGTGATATGTGTAGACGTTTCCAATGGTCGCAAACTCCAGCACACCGTCATCGTTGGTGTAACCAATCCTTCCGAGAACGCTATGTGGCACTGCGATATGCACCACGCGATAATGTCCCACGTACACCTGCTTTGTGCCGGGAAGGCCTTTTCTGGTGAGCACCAGATTGGTCAGTTGTATCGGAGATATCCGAGTGTTGTAGCAGCGGTGAAAGTTTCTCTTCATACTTCTCGGTTTAGCTAGTAGGCTTCCGAAGTTTTTTGTTTTTCACACCATTGCAGGCAGTCTGCAATGCAAAGTTATTGATCAGCAGGAAGCAATGGTACCTCTCCGAAAGCTGCAAAATCTGGGCTACAGCCGATGCTCGCAGTGTGCGACCGATTGCGATGAGCAAGAGCTGCCTCCAAGAAGCACTTTTATCCACCCTGAAAGCCAGCATACATTGAAATGAACTGCTTCAAATCCCGAATTATCCTTTCAGCCATGCCATTTCCCGCAGGAGGGTACAAAGCGCAGCGTCGCAATAAACTCCTCGTCCCTTCGCCCAATTTTGCAAACTCTGACGCTGGTTCATTGTATGATATCACTATTTTCGTATTCTTGAACATCTCTCGACTCAAAATAGCGATCACTCTATTTGCGTCTTCCCTTTTCGGACGTGCAGCCACTATTCTTGTGCACTGGTTTATTGCCATTAGGAAAGACTGCGTTGTTCTCACTTCTGCAGCCTTCTTCTTGAGCTCTGCTAAATCCAGATAGATGACTTGAAGTGCTACGTCGAAATGTTGAGGCAAAATCATCTCGTATGGTCTCTGAAGGTACTCGGCTTTGTGAAGTTGACATTGATGACAAGACATAGCATACCGTTGAACGTCCTCTTTCATGTGTTTCCACCGGAAACGCTGACAAATTTTGTGATATGCCCTCGAAAAGCCGCCATGTCCACGTGAGTGCGGGAAGAAGTCGTGATAGAGTTGCCAAATTTTAGGCACTATTGTTTCTGGGACTGTGAAATTTCTGTTGTGGAACTCAAGTTTTTCAGTTCCCTCCCACAAAGAAGTTGCATTGACACTTTCCTGATCAGAAATAACTGCAAGTCGTTAAAGCGAATCTGCGTCCTTGAGTTGTTCTCCAGGCCTGTGGTGGACCACGAAAGTAGACTGCTGGAGTTTTCTCACCCCCCTAGCAGTTTTTCCTCGAGGTGCGGTGAGGTTAAGGATATACATCAAGGCTTGGTGATCCGTAAAGAGCGTGAAGCTTCTGCCATCTAGGTAAGGTGTGAAACAGCGTACGGCCATCAAGACTGCCAAGGCTTTCTTTTCTGTAGTCATGTAGCTCAGTTGCGTTTTCGAAAAGGTGTACGAATAGTACCCGACGACCCTCTAGGCTTGTATGCGACAAATAAGATTGTATGGGACGACCTTCTAGGCTTGTATGAGACAAATAAACAGCTTCTCTTGATGTCGTCGGGTGGAAGCCTAGACCCCCTCTATTTAGTTTTTTACGTCATCTAGCTTTTCGTCATGGTCTGAGCCTACCTGGTCCGTCAAGAAGGATACAGGTTATGCAATAGGTCTCTAGCTTGCAAGCGGGCGTCGTTCCTCAGCTCCTGTGGCCCCGGTATTTCTTGCAGCAGGCGTCATGAGTTGACGCTGGGTTCCTTGGTCCTGGAGATAGAGGTTTCGCATTTCCTACAGAAGTTCTTTGACCGGCTTGGGTCCTCGCATTTGTATTTGCTTCTGGAGGTCCGGACTTAAACCATGGATGATAAGTGGAACCACAGACGTCTCAGGCAAAAAGGAGTTCGCCAGCTGTAGCAAGCCCCTTTTCGCATAAAAATAGCTGAGTGCAGATGTAGACCTGTATTTGAACGTAATTGCTCTGTCTCATAGCAACAGGTTGCTCTCACCGAAGGAGCACAGAAAGCTTGCTTTCTACCCTATCTATGGTTTGCTGCTGTGAGCGTTGACACGCCATTCATACCAACTCTTGGCTAAGCCTGATAGGAGTAGTCGCATGTTTTTCACCCTATCTTCGTCGCTTTGCTAGTAGTTATCATTGCATGCATACTCGTAAAATGTGAGTCAGGACTCGGCACTACTAGACTCTCCGTCAAACATGTCTGGCTTCACGTGTTCGCGACTCGGTCTGCTCAATCTTTTTGTCGCGTTTACAAGCATGCGTAATAAATCATTTTTGCTGCCTATTCTATTTTTGATGCCGCTCAAGAAACTTGTTGATCAGCTCGACGGAACTGTCTCTGAAGCAATGGTAGCAGACTTCGTGCCCTTTCTTACTGGAGTCAGCACAAAATTCTCATAGTCCTCCAATTTCCCGTTAATCCTCAATGTTCTTTAAGCAAGTAAATGGTCATGAGTGAACATCATTTTAGAGCTTCTATAGCAAACAATTGAGTCAGTGCTCACTTCTTCCGGAAGAGCTAGTCCCTCTTCATCTTGAGGCGTGCAGTCAAGATCCGGCAGCCACCGCGTTGATTAGCTCCAATGGTGAAGTCCACCCACATCTTGAATGTCCGCACAGAAAAATACGCGGCTGCGCCAATTTGTAATAATACACTCTACTTGGCTGGGGTGTCAGCCATCTTCCTTATTTCTAACGCCTTCTTCCTCTTCGTCTCCCCCAAACACTGCCTAACGTCCACGTACAAATATTACCTTAATTGCAATTTTACGATTCATGGTAGCTTTTGCGGCATGTTCTCATGGTCGGAATGCAATTGTACTTCTTTCCTGTAGCCTTTTACAAATAAGGAAGCAGTTTTATGTACGAAAAAACTTTATTAGCGCTATCCTTTATCGAGTATTTTTTGTTTAACTTGTTCACCCATGTGCATTTGTTTTTCCTTGACTTAGATATTTTCACGTTTTTGTGCATGTTTCGAAGTTTTCATAAAATCATTTTGTACAGAGGGCCTCGGTATGGTTTTCTGACCTTGGGACCCTCTTCTGTATATTCTTCACGCTGTAACAACGCTACGCAAAATAAAGTTTGATCTTATTTGAAAACATGGCGGTCCCTTTGTAACGGCATGATAAACAGCCAGTGTTCGGCAAAGAAAACAGAGGACTTTCCATGCACGCCCTGTGGCAATATTTTTGGATTAGCTGCTGCTAGAAGTGTGTGTGTGCTATTAATTCTTAAGAAATTTCATTAACGAATAAACCAGCAAAAGTGATTTCGATGCTCTAGTATTAGTTATGTCAGTATTAGTCATATTATTATGTCAGATTCGTCAGTATTAGTTATGTATCAATTCGGAATTATCGCAGCCTTTACAGTAGCCGACCGAGACGACTCGATTGGGCAGCACCAACACTCTAAGCCAAAAATGGCCAAAATGGGAGCAACGGCTGTTTTTACTCCTTCAGACCGACTGTTACTCTCCGAAAAGACCAAGCGGAACAAGATGGCCGACTTGTTCGAGAATGGGGGAGCAACTGTATTCATCTTAAGTTTGTAAGGGAGCAACGGAAGGAGGAACCGCTGTAAATGCTCTCGTCACGCAACGGTTACTCCCCGGCAGGTCACCGCACACAATATGCATGCCGCCCACATTGATATTCATGGGCCAGGTTATTGTTTGTTCTGTGTGCCAAACTTCACCAAACCAAAACAGTGATTTATTTTAGCATCCGCAGATAACAAGATAGCAGCGCTGGCTGAACACAGAAGGCCTGAGAATACAGTACGGCAAATACCTAACACACGCAGCAGCAGAATGGAGAGTTGGCACGTCAAAGCGGACCGAACGCCGAAACACGTGCAAAACAACGATAAAAAAAAGCCTAGACACGCCGTTCGTCCGCGAAGTAAGGGCGTCAAAGTCAATCAAGCACCGAAACACGTGCATAAGGAGCCCCCCCCCCCCCCCCAGATATGTCGTAGAAGAAAAAAAAAGCGGACCCAGACGCGCTTCTCATCAGCCATACACTTAGTAGCACGCTTCACCCTGTAGTTTGAGGGCAGAATGACAAATCTGCGCCATCTGCGCCCGCACGACAAGTGTGGCGCTAGTATAGCAAACGATGTAAGTTACAAAGTAATTTTTATTCAGTGTTTATGTTGACTAGCACTAAATAAAAATTACACTCAACTTTTTATATTTATTTATGAGTTTTAGTGTACCTCAGTTTTTTTTTATAATTGTATCAGGAGAACACACATTATTGCGCTGACGCCTGTGCTGCCACTGCTCAACGTTTTTTTTTTCGGCGCAACTAGGTTCGCGTTCCCACTACTTACTCATTTTCATATCGTCTGTGGTTGGCGAGCACATGGACGTGCGAGCTTGTGAGCTATGTTTTGATCGTGTGTGTGTGTCGCAGATTTGCGTTTTGACTTATTCGTGATGAAGGTTAGTGTATATTTATCTTTATGGAGCGTGAAGTAGTTGTGTATTTTGCTGCTGGGTGGAACAAACACATCGTAAACACGTCTTCAGCTATCTGCAAGCCTGTTCACTCGTCGGACAAAGGACTGTGCATGCATCAGCGTGCAGGTGAGTGGCCTTTCCAGCAACATTTAATGCTCTTAAAATACATTGTTGAGTGGTTGCGCTATTGAAAGAGAAATGATTTGCGCTTATTCACCGTATTCATTGCTAGTCGTATCGGACTAAATTACCTCTATTACCGCCTGCATACCCTCTTGCTTCCCCTGTCACCACTGCTGTGCCAGTGTACTTTTGCAGTTAAAAGTTCATTTCCGCAACACTACCTCGCTTGAAAAAACATTGGGGCGGGGTTGTAGCTGCATTCATACTGGCACTTTTCTACCATTGGCTTTATGTAATGTTAACGGCTGAGTGTTGGGGCCTTGGGCCGCATTTTTTAGAGATGTAAAGTGTATGTAAATCAGTAAGTGAACAAATCATTGTCGCATCACTTCACTGGCATAGCCAGGCGGTTGCGCACAGATTTTCTTAGGCCGGGCGTAGGGAGCCCAAATTGACGACCATATTCGCTTGCCCGGCCTATTCAGATAAGCGGACCCCCCCCCCCTCCCCGCACGCCTAAAAAAAAAAAATCTGCCCACATCACTGCGTCACTTGCTTCACCTCTGCACTGAACGTACTATTTTATAAGCGCACCATCAAGCGAGCAGTTTACATATTGACAGAACAATTGGAGGAGGAATGACCCAAATCTTTCAGATTTCTTTAGTGATGCAAAACCTTAGCAAAACTGAATATTGTAAAAGACAATCATAAATGCTGTATGTTCTCGTTAGCGCTGTCATTATTCTGCATCATGAAATCTTTATGCGCTGTGAAAACTTGGCATGCCGTTGAAGTCACATATCGACGTTAACACCAATCGACGAAAATTTCGACAAACTCAATAACGCCGTTTGGGATTTGCCGCATGCACATAATTAGGCCGATTCCCACTTGGCTGTTCTTAACCTGACTTCACTGCTACCAAATGAAACAATATTTGATGCATGTCTTTTACTTTTTTTTCAGGGATATGACACAAATTTGGTTATACTGCAGATAAAGATGCTCCCAATGATGCTAAAGTACAGAAAGCAAGTGAATTTTGGTAAGTGCAGACTTTTTGTACTACGTATATGAAAGCATCGCTTTTTAGGGGCAAACTGTGCATGTGTTGGCCAGAGAATAGTTCATTATGCCACATGGTTACACTGGCACTGACAATTCGCATTGGCTCCGCTGGCCCGTGTGTGTGCTCACACTGTTACCGTTAAGATAAAATGTTTATGTTTTCATTGCAGGGATTGCTGTTTGTACTAAAAAGCCAACTGCCAAGATTTGTTTACGCTGGTACTCCTAAAAGTATGCTTTCCCTATTTACATGGATTTTGGCTTGCACAAAGCATAACACTTGGGCCTAGATTCACAAAGCTGTCCATGCGCAGGCCTTCATAACAGCGTTTCTTGACTTGCCTTTACCCTGTTTTCTGCAGATGTTTCGTGGGTTTAAAAGTGCCACAGCATGTTGACCTCCCCCACTCTGAAATATTCGCGTTCAAAGTTCCGCAAGAGTGGGCTTAACTTTCTTGTGCACCTCTTTGCTAGTCCAAGATACTGAAGTGTTATGCTCTTACTAGAGGTGGCAGTGTTTCTAATGTTTGTATTTCCATCACATTGACCGAGTATGCGATCTTGGCTTGACTGGTAGCACATCCTCAACAAATGTCTTTGTGGCACATGTAGAAGGCAGTACAAAATAAATAGGCAGACATTCACACCGGGAGCTAACTTCTAATAATGCTTTTTTTTGGAAACCATGGTGTGCTTATTCCAATTTGTCTAACAAGCAGTAACCTGTTTGGCTGTGAACCATCAAGACGTTGAACTAATAAAAGCTTCACATCCTGTTGCTCTCAAATATATATGTATTGGCAAGCTATCTGTGACACTGTCAAACAAAGAATCAGAATATCTGTGCATGCCTTAAGATATATTGCTTCGTTTACATATCTCGTGGCTGTGACTCGTCAACCGAGTGAACAAATGCACCCTAGTTTTCCAAATTTAAAGCATTTTTTGAAGGTAGCACGGTCTACATTTATTTGTCTATAAGTTTGTCCAGCCGTTTGCGTCAGGTACAAAGAAATATACTGAAGATTATCATGTAGCCTCTGCAAATGGTTGCTTTCAAGCAGGCTTTGCATGCTTGGCTTGTGCCTATATACAGGTATTGCACAATTCAAGACGCAGCAGCGTATGATAGAACAGTAGAATCGAGAGCAGCTATGTGCACGAGCTAAATAAGTATTTTAACATGAGCGGACAGTACGTGTTATTTGCCACACACATGACCTCATTTAGAATGCCCATTGGTGAATGGGCTCATAGAAATGTCACTCAGCTGTGTATAGGAAACAAGTTAACTGAACCTAAGGGTATCTTTAACTGCTACAAATATGCCTTGTTGAGGTGCTGCACATTTTCTTCCAGAATATTGCTGTATGAGACATCATGTGAAGAGCGTCTATCACATCAGCATTTATATGGCTTGCCAAGTAACGTTTGGCCGAACCTTCCTTTTTTTCACATTTCGTTTTGCAGTAGACATCCCAGAATGTAAGCGCTGCTGCAGTGTGTGTGACTCATTGTTATGAATTGATTCTGGCATGTTTAACCTCACACTTCTATTTTTTTCTTGCAGCAATGAGATGCTTCACATATGCCTGCGGTGACGTTCTGCTGCGCTAGCCTGATGGAAACACCAGCTGCGAAACTTGAGTTCTTCAGAATTGGAGAAGTTGCCCTTCTCTCACCAATGATGACACAGACTGCCCTATGCTAGAAATTCAAGATTGTTTTTCCACGGATGACGCAGAAAACCTTTGATGTATTATGGTGTTTGTTTAGTGCTGGCTGTGGTGTGGCGAAGTCTACTTTTACGTGTGGTCACACATCGCCTCATAAAAAGAACAATAAAGCATTTATTTTCCTTTCAATATTGCCCACTTTTTGTGTTAGAAGCACCCAAGCAGTGCTCTTCCAAGGAGCTCTCGCCATGTGTTAAGCGTGTGACAAGCATACTCGAGATAAATACTCATTTCCCCAAGGAGTAACTGGAAGCATGTGCAGTTGGTTTTCAGAGAGTAACTGCGAACACGTGGGAGGAACGATAAAGAGTAACTGTTGCTCTTAGAAGAGCAACTGGTGGGAGTAATGGTTGGTCGGCAGGGAGCAACTGGTGGGAGTAACTGTTGGTCTGCAGGGAGGAACTGGAGGGAGCAACTGTTCATCCCCCGAAGGAGGAACTGAAAGGAGAGCAACGGTTCCTCCCTCTGCAGTTACTCCTTTTAGGAGAGTAATGGGAGTGGCAATGCAATTGCTCCCTGAAAGGAGCAACTCCTATACCCCTGTTGCTCCGTTTTGACTTAGAGTGAACAAACAGCATGTTTCTTACATCTTTGGAGGGCAACAGTATTGTTGGCTTCACTGTTGCTGGCATGGCATCGCGCGATCATTCATTCCAACTATTTTTGAACATCTCTGAGTGCATTGGAGAGATAGACAAAACTTTTCAATGAAAAAAAAAAAACAAGTCAATGACGTCAGACACTGCCCGTTGACCTAAACGTCAGCCAGAATGCCTTATTGCACGGCCGCAACAGGGGCTTGAATGATAATGTTTCTAGACTATGGTGTCGGGGCTCCGCGCATAGCTGCTCAGCAATGTACAGTGTGTCAACTATTTTCTCACACGGACATGTCCACACTATCTGGGTCACTTCTGACACCGTATAAAAAATTTTCACTGAGCCCATAAAACTTGGGGGTGCCACTTGATGCAGAGCACGGGGTTTGGGAAAAATTCTGTCTGTACACTGCAGGCTGAATCGGCAAGTATACCCGAAAGTGGATGGATCGCTCAGTAAGGAAGAAGAGAATGTGGGTGCGAGATTTGTGCGCATAATCTTGGAGGCTATTCGCGGCAAGATCGGGCTATAGGTAGGCAGCACCGTCCCGCGCAAGTGTGGGTAGGTGGTAGGCGGAGCGTATACAAATACACGCTGCGGCGCTTCGTTGCGTGCACCCTGAGCTGATTGTCGGCGAATAAAATGCATTGACTGAAGTTTACTGTTGATATCTACGCTCTTCTTTATTGAACCGGTGCACGGCGCCTATGCAACATTAACATTACCCGTGAGTGAAGCGCATTTTGCCTTTCATAGGCATGCTCTTCCTGGGTGACTTTTTTCAGTTTTTGCTCTCAATCACGCCTTTGCTGTGTTTTTTGTGCGTTGTTAGCTTGTGTTGTGCCTGCTACGTAGTGCTGTAGCGTGCCTGAACTACCTATTTTCATCTTTTTCATCTAAATATTCAAAAAAAGAGAGAAAGAAAGATCGTAGAAAGCTCGCATATCTGTGCGATTCGCTCAGAACCATCATTTACACCTTATACGCTTATGACTTTTTTCTCCTATTCTGTTCATTACGAAATCTTGGACAGTCGATAAGCCTAGTCAGGAAAGCTTAGTGGCTGTTGGTGCTTTGCGCTACACTACGTTCACCATTGTACGCACATGTTCTTGCACCAATAAAAATCCTATATAAAAGCTCAGCAGAAAGCTTTCATCGATGAATGACGTGCATGACAAAGCTACAACAAATTTCGGCCTGGTTAATGGGTCGAGCACATTTTTTTCAGACAAAAATTATCACTGCCTTCCGTCAGTAACTAATAATGCCACACAGAGGTTGAAAAAATTGTAAAAGACATGAAAGTTTCATTGAAATTACACGCCATTATATTTAGGCATACCATCTGAACTAAATTTTTTGCCCCGCTTCGGTGGTCTAGTGGCTAAGGTACTCGGCTGCTGTCCTGCAGATCGCGGGATCGATTGCCGGCTGCAGCGGCTGCATTTTCGATAAAGGCGAAAATGCTGTAGACCCGTGTGCTCAGATATGGGTGCACGTTGAAGAACTCCAGGTCGTCGAAATTTTTCGGGCCCTCCACTATGGCGTCTCTCATAATCATACGGCGGTCTTGGGACGTTAGACCTCACAAACCAACCTATCAATGTGAATTAATTTTCAACGCCGGAGATCTTTGAAATGTTCTCAAATCTAAGCACAAGGTTGCGCATGGAAACATTGTTTCGAATACAGTGTAAGTACTGAAGTCTCACAGTTTATCTGATAAGAATATTTGTATGTAGTAGCACCACGGCCCAATAAACACAACTAAGGCTCCTCGCATGATCGGTGAACTACAGTGCCGTAGTTGTATACCTACCAACAGCGCGTAAGTGCATGACCTAATAGTGTTTTCTAGACCCGCCGTGGTGGTCTAGTGGCTAAGGTACTCGGCTGCTGACCCGCAGGTCGCGGGAGTGAATCCAGGCTACGGCTGCTGCATTTTCAGTGGAGGTAGAAGTTTTGTAGGCCCGTGTGCTCAGATTTGGGTGCACGTTAAATAACCCCAGGTGGTCGAAATTTCCGCACCCCTCCACTACGGCGTCTCTCATATTCATATGGTGGTTTTGGGACGTTTAATTCTACATACCAATCAAATGATGAATACACTTTTCTTTTACAACGGAGTTTCTATATGAGGCTGTGTTCACGCACCATTTATTGGTCCTCATGTTTGGGAGGACGCCAAGAGAATTTTACGATGTGCTTGAAACAGAAAGTGGCACCCACTCTCATATGATTCTGGTGAATACAGGGTACGACGACAAAAAACAGCACTCTGAAAAGTTCCACTCGCCGATCTTATTGCAATGCATTAGAAGCCGAACAGGCGAAATGCTTTTGTACGTCAATTATGGCATACGCAGAAACAGTTACACTCACGCTGGAGTGACCGGACAAACCAAACATTGAGAACGTGCACGATGTACGCGCACATAGAAACACAACGGGGCTAGCAGACGACGCACAAAGTAATCCACCACCATTCCGGCCAGTTGCCGCCAGGCGGCGGCTCTGCTAAATCTTACGGCCAATAACAGGCCGCTAAACGTTTATTCTGACAAACTGTGGCTGCGGCGCATCTCCTCGCTTGGTTTTCTTGCACGTGCTTGTCGCGTTTCGGGTGACAGTGTGGGTCATAGTGATTAGTACAGGTGCGGCAGCGTGCATTTTCGTCAAGCGTCACAGGGTGAATATTGGTACGCAAAAACCTTACTTCATTAAATTGCAGGCCCATGAGCATTGGCCATATCCAAAGGAAAGTTTGTATCACCCCTAAATTCGTACAAGCTAGGATCGATTCCCTGAAATTTTACTTTTCTCCGGAACCAAACCGACACCCTGGAACGAAAATATGACATGATGCTTTTGTAGTGATGAGTTATTATCGGTGGACATCACTTTTAGAAACAAAAACTGACCGTCGTGAGAGTTCTGTAATAGAAAAAGTTGTGTGCGTACTTTAAAGATTGTATAAAGAAAACAAGTTACTCTTATGCAGTACTCTTAGCTCATATATATATATATATATATATATATATATATATATATATATATATATATATATATATATATATATATATATATATATATATATATAAGGAAAGAAGTGTATACCTAAGGGCTCGTTTTTCCGTGTTTTTAACACAATATTAATGAGATATAACAGACAGTAATGCCAAGGAATGTACAGGGGAAGTTATTAAAATCAATGGAATATAAATAAGAAGAAAGAAAAGTGGATGAAAAAATTACCAACTGTGAGCAGGAATCGAACCTACGACCTTCGAATTACGCGTTCGATGCTCGAACGCGTAATTCGAACGAGCATCGAACGCGTAATTCGAAGGTCGTAGGTTCGATTCCTGCTCACAGTTGGTAATTTTTTCATCCACTTTTCTTTCTTCTTATTTATATTCCATTGATTTTAATAACTTCCCCTGTACATTCCTTGGCATTACTGTCTGTTATATCTCATATATATATATATATATATATATATATATATATATATATATATATTAATATATATATAACACTACGAAATGGAGACAAGTTGTGGTCCAGATGTCATGCGTTCGTTCTAATCCACGCACACTTCTTTCTCGGCTTCTCCTACAATAACCTTGTTAATGCATCACACTTCCCCCTGCCCACGAGAGAGTTTCAGTTCAGAAGGTACAAATTAACACCGCAGTTTGCTAACATTCACAGTATTCACAGTTTCTACCTAAGGTTAGCACGGAGCAGTTGATAAATGTTGAGACCTTGGGTGAAATCTTGTAAGCTCCGTCTATGACAAAACTCAGTCTGCCGCTGTTAGGATGCCACGATGTATCGTGAAGGACAGTCACCGACCTTGAACTCAAATGACAGAAATTTTCTATCATGGCTGACCTTGTTCGTAATGTGATAGGCGATAGAATTGGTAACTGCAGCTTTTCGTGCTTCTTCAACAGTTTCTTCTCGTTGTTCCAGTACCGTAGGATAAGGTGAAATTCCACACATCAGGGAGTAAGGTGCGTAGCCGGTCACTTCGTGGGGCGTTCTGTTGTACTCGTCAATCACATCCGCAAGCATCTTAGTCCAGGACTTCTGTGGTTCGTCATTGGTCTCACATTCAAGTCTCGTTACAATGGTGTTATTCGTCCGCTCGTTCATGCCATTTCATTGAAGATTATGAGATAAGGTGAATAGTTGTTGAGTACGATAAGTTTTTGAAAACTGCTTAAATTCCTCTTCACTGTATCCTGTTCCATGGTCTGAAAGGAACTTCCGTAGTTTTTCAGAAAAAAAAATGTTTTCAAGTATGAGATGTATGCATTGCTGTTCTTACTTTTATGAGCAAACGCCATACGTAGTGGGTCGCATGATCAATCACCAACTGAATGAACTTTTTTGATGAGCCATATCTAGAAAATCCTCCAATGATGTTCATTGCCAAGAGGTCAAAGGGCTATTAGTTAGGGGCAGTGATTCAAGTGTCCCCAACTTTTTTCTTTTCAACTCCTTGCATCTCTGGCATGTATCACAATGCCGAATGTAGGTAGAAACCACGGCTACCATATTGGGCCAATGGTATTGCGGAGACAGGAAGGATAGCGTCTTCTAGACTCCAAAAGGACCAAAATGTTGATGTGCATTCCTAAGAATGGTTTGGCGTAGCTCATGGGGCATGTATATTTTTCGTAGTCCTTTTTTGACGATTGTGATGTTGCTTTCCAATGAAAGCGTTCCTTTTGGACACTCATTGTTGCACCGTTGAAGTTTGTGATGTGATAGGAGATTGCCTATTGGGGCTCTGCGCATCTGCTTGAACGTTACTTGTACCCTTTCGATATTTGATGTTCACATCATACATTGACAGTTGCAAAGACCACCGGAAAAACGACCTTGGAGATTTTTCACATTCTTCAGCCACTGGAGTGCAGAGTGATCTGTTACAAACAGTGAATGGCGTTCCATGAAGGCAGTAATGTCATTTATCAACGGCATCTACAGTGGCAAGACATTCTCTTTCTGTAACAGCATAGTTCACTTCGAGCTCAATCAGCTCGCGGGAGGTATAGGCAACAGGAAGTTCTTTGTCTTTGTCGTCAGATTGTTCCAGCACTGCACTGATGCCGTCGTCAGATGCTACACAGTGTACAGTATATGGTCTCAATGAACCGTATATGCAAAGCACCGGCTCTTCAGTTATCCGCTCTTTATGTTCCCGAAAGTCTTGCTCACATACTTCTGTCCGCGTCCACTTGCTGCCTTTGTGGAGTAGTTTCAAGAGTGGGAGAACGATGTTGCTGAAGTGAGTGATGTACTGACGGTAGGTGTTTACAGTGCCCAGAAAACGCTGGAGACCTTTTTCTCGTACGGGTGTCAAAAGTTTGAGTATGGCAGCCAGATTACTTTGCATAGATATCACTGTGCCTTGCGAAATTTTGTTTCCCAGGTATTCAATGCTGCAGCGTGCAAACCGGCACTTTTTTTGCTTGAGTTTTACGTTGTCGCTTTTTAGAGCTGTCAATACCGCCTCGAGGTGTCGTATATGATGATCACATGTCTCTGGTGAGCTGATGTTTTGCAAATGGGTGGGCTAATGTTTTGCTATTATTGATTTCATGGCTCTTTTGAATGTAGCCGGAGCGTTCTTCAACCCGAACGACATTGCGAACTGCTCAAAATAACCATCTGGCATGATAAATGCAGTTTTCTGGATGTCACTGGAATGCATTTGGACATGCCAGTATCCATCCAATTGTTGCGATAGCGTAGTGAAAAACTTTGCCTTTCCTTAGTGGTCAAGAATATTATCTATACGTAGAATTCGTTGAAAGTCGAGTAATGTTAGGGCGTTCCGTTTGTTGTAGTCAATACATAGACGATTACGTCCTTAATTTTTCTTTTCCGCTAACAAGACAGGTGTGGCGTAGGGCGACAATTAAGGTCTCACAACACATTCCTTATTGAGGGCATCAACTTGTTTGTTAATCTCCACTTTGTCTACCTATGAACATCGGTATGGTGGGCGATAAATAGGGACCGGATTAGCAAGAACAATCCTATGTTGTTCCGTTGTGATTAACTCAATATCTGGCTGAGATTTCAAACAGAATCTCGTTGTACTTGCCTAAAAGAGAGTCGAGTTCTGCAGACTCATGCTCTGACAAGTTTTATGAAGTCAGGGTTCGCATCAGCGTGGCTTGAGTGGTTTTGTTTCCATTCTGATGTGGCATGTTCAAATTCTCAAGTGGTTGTGTCACTTACTTGCTTTCCAGATTTACAGAAAGATTAAAGTACGAAGCGCTGTGAAGGACAAGAAATACTTCCGTAATCATGCCTAGCAGAACGTCTACATATAAACTTTTTTATGACGTTCCCAATATATAGCTGAATGTTTACGTTACCCAAAGTTCGAATGCTTGAAGCAACTTGCTGGACCATGATACTAGAGTTTCTCATTAAGTGAAGTTTCAGCTGTTTGTACACATCCTCGCTGATACAATTATTCTTACTCCAGTACTGAGAATTGCAGTTACTGCATTTCTGTTAATAAGAGAACTAAAGTGTAATAATAAAGCTCTGGGTCGCCGTCCTCGTTTCCCCGTCCACTCTCGATAGCGGACACATTGCCATGGCGCGGACATTCGTTGTGCCAAAAAACTGACGTGGGAAACCAGCAGCTGAGCCGTATTTACATTCGTTTTGCAGGGCACACGGTCGAAAAGTTAATGTTGGCTGTTGTGGTATTCTGAAGAGACGTGAAGCTCTTGATGCAGTGCTGGTGTTATGAGTAAAATAAACTCTTCTCACCTGTTATAAAGGTGTCTCGACCCGTTAAGCAGCAGTGAGCCACTATAATGACGAGCTGAAAAATAGCCTGGCGAGCACCAGTCCCGCATTAAGAGGAACACCATAGGTCAGTCCAGAAATAATGTGGCACTCTTTCTAATCAGCCAAGAAACCCAGTTTCTTTTTCTTTTTTCTCACCGCAGTAGTCCTTGATGGTCTGCCCTCTTTTCAGTCGGTAGTGGATGAAGACACCAAAAAGGCATCTCCGTCAGTTGTAGTGTATCGGGCTTGCATGTCGCGCTTGATATTATCCCAAGTTGTATCGTCATTGCCGAAAATTTTTGTCAGATACCACTTGAACGCCTACGTTTCACGGCATTCACTGAAGTGACTAACCCGATTGCGGTGAGTCTATGATGCTTCGGCCGCCTTCGTGTCGAAAAAAAAGCCACTTGTCGATGGGGACGTCTTCTAGTCTTCTCTTCAACTTTTGTATGTTGCGTGGAGGCTTTGACCTAGGCATGGTAGGTTTATAAGGCCGATCCTGTCACTTGTGTGACGCTATAAAATGGAGACACGTCATGGTCCAGATACCATGCGTTCATTCTAATCCACGCACACTTCTTCTTCCTTGGCTTCTCCTACAATCACCTTGTTGTTGCATCACACACGTACACACACACACACACACACACACACACACATATATATATATATATATATATATATATATATAAATATATATATATATATATATATATATATATATATATATATATATTGTTACGTGATTTAAGCTGACTCAGAAACAGGGCATAGTGAGACATACCCAAGAAAGGTGCCTCAGACTGAGAGTGAAGAAGTGGACGTTGTCGGTGAGCTGCGCTTAGGATGTAGACTGACTACTGTTATTTTCCACGTAACATTTTGGTGGAAGTGCTGGGTGCTCTTCTGACAACGGAGCTACGCAGTGGACGCCTCCTTAAGTCTGCTACCATGGCTCCGGGTGAGGATACGGCTTCGCCACCTACCTCAGCAACGACAGCAACCCGGTACGTCGCCCTAACGCAACCCCGTGATCCCAGTACCTTTACTGGAGAGGAAAGCGTTAATGTGGACAAGTGGCTCAGTATGTACGAGCGCGTCAGCAAGCAATATGGCTGGGACCCAACCGTTATGCTTGCGAATGTCATTTTTTATCTTGACAAGACCCCTTGCATCTAGTTTGAGACCCATGAGCACGAAATTACAAGCTGGGAAATGTTTAAGCAACAGCTCCGCGACCTCTTTGGCAACGCGTTCGGTCAACAGCCCGAAAGCAATTGGCCGTACATACACAGACGTCCACAGAACCCTACTTGACTTTTATTCAAGACGTCTTAGCGTTGTGTCAAAGGGTGGATCTCAACATGACTGAGGCCAACAAGATTTTGCAAGTTTTAAAAGGAATCGCCAACGATGCGTTCAGCCTGCTTGTATTTACCAACGTAATGACCATCGACGCCGTGATCAAAGAGTGCCGCCGTCTCGAGCAGGCGAAGAGTCGACGCATTTTGCAGCAGTTTCAGCGCCTACCCAACACCGCGGCAACGTCGTCTTGCGAAGCCACTCCTTGTCATCCGTCTACGACCGAAGACGTGACGCACATCGTCTGACGTGAACTCAAGGCCGCTTACCCGGCTGCCAACAAACCGACGTTGCCAGACGCCTCAACGCCAGCTATCGCCTTGATCCAGGCTGTTGTCCGCCAGGAATTCGCTAACCTTGGTATCCTGTCCACTGCACCTACCCTGGATAATACTGGTCCCTCACTAGCAGCAGCATTCTCCGACCCGACCACTTTGCTCACTTCTTCTTCTGTGCTGGCTCACTTCGGCCCTTCGGCACCGACTGAAGTCCGCACCGATGCCAGCGGTTACGGAATAGGCGCTGTGTTGGCTCAGCGACAACGTGGGCAGCATCGCGTGATAGCTTATGCCAGCAGGCTGCTGTCCCCCTCGGAGCGTAATTATTCCATCACAGAGCACGAATGCCTAGCGCTGGTGTGGGCAGTCGCGAAATTTCGCTCTTACTTGTACGGCCGACCATTTATAGTTCTCACCGACCACCACGCTCTTTGCTGGCTCGCCTCCCTCAAAGATCCCACAGGTCGTCTCGCTCACTGGGCACTCCGCCTCCAGGAGTATTCTTACACCGTAGTGTATAAATCAGGAAAACTGCACAAAGATGTGGATTGTCTGTCACGCTACCCTGTGGCCGACTGCGATTCTACGAGCACTGATTATGTGGGTTGCGTCCTTTCCATCTCTCAGCTGCTTCATCTCGGGGACGAGCAGCGTCGCGATCCGGATATCAGCCGCCTAATACAACAGCTCGAATCTTCACCGAGAGACGCTTCTGTTCGCATGTTTACCTTTAAGGACCACACCTTATATCGGCGTAATTTATCGCCCAACGGTCACGACCTACTTCTGGTAATACCAAAGCACCTGCGCTCCACAGTCCTACGTGAGCTCCATGACGGGCCAATCGCCGGTCACCTTGGTGTCTCTCGCACATATGACCGTGTGTGCCGCCACTTCTACTGGCCTGACCTTTCACGCTCTGTACGTCGTTATGTCAACGCTTGTGAAATTTGCCAGCGTCGCAAAAAGCCGTCGGGACTCCCTTCCGGATATCTTCAGCCCATCGACATCCCATCGGAGCCATTGTTTCATGTTGGTTTGGACCTTCTTGGTCCCTTCCCAGCATCCACCTCCGGAAACAAGTGGGTCGCGGTGGCTATGGATTACGTGACCCGTTACGCAGTTACGCGAGCCATGCCAACAAGCTGCGCTACAGACGTCGCTGATTTTCTACTACGCGATCTCATTTTAGTGCATGGAGCCCCTCGTCAACTGCTGACAGACCGAGGCCGTACGTTCCTTTCGAAAGTGGTTGACGATATCCCGCGTTTCTGCTCCACCCAACATAAGCTCACGACATCGTACCCTCCCCAGACAAACGGGCTTACAGAACGTTTAAACCGCACCCTGACAGACATGCTATCGAAATACGTCTCGGCCGACCATCGTGATTGGGACCTTCCACTACCCTACTTGACGTTCGCATACAATTCCTCCCGGCATGACACTGCTGGGTACTCGCCATTTTACTTTCTGTTTGGACGCGAACCAACATTGCCATTCGATGCCTTCCTGCCAGCCGCTGCGCAGTCTACTTCTGAATATGAACGCGACGTTATTTCCCGAGCTGACCATGCTTGTCAGATTGCCCGCAGTAGATTAATGGCGTCCCGGGACTCACAGAAGCATCGTTACGACGAGCGGCATCGCGACGAATACTTTCCAACAGGTTCCCTCGTTCTTCTTTGGTGCCCTATGCGACATTCAGGCCTTTCAGAAAAACTTCTCTCTCGTTTCACGGGCCCATACTGCGTGCTTAGACGAGTGACCAACACTACATATGAATTTTTCCCTGATAATCCATCAACCTCTTCTGCTCTGCTGTCAAGGGACATCGTCCACGTATCAAGGCTCAAGCGTTACCACACTGCTCCTGCTGTGGCCCCGTAAACTCGCCGGGTTGGCGCTTTTGCCGCCGGGGGTCGTGTTTAGTGATTTAAGCTGACTGAATCAGGGCATAGTGGGACATACCCAAGAAAGGTGCCCCAGACTGAGAGTGAAGAAGTGGACGTTGTCGGTGAGCTGCGCTGAGGCTGTAGACTGACTACTGTTATTTTCCCCGTAAATATATATATATATATATATATATATATATATATATATATATATATATATATATTTATTTATTTATCATTATTCTGACTACGTTCACTGCAGGGCAAAGACCTCTCCCATGTTCCGCAAGTTGATCCGGTCCTGTGCTTGCTGCTGCCAATTTATACCCGCAAACTTAATCTCATCCGCCCACCTAACCTGTGTCCCCCTAATTCGCTTGCCTTCTCTGGAAATCCAGTTAGTTACCCTTAATGACCAGCGGTTATCCTGTCTATGCGCTACATTCCCGGCCCATGTTCATCTTCTCTTCTTCGTTTCAACTGTGATATCCTTAACCCCTGTTTCTTCCCTAATCCACTCTGCTCTTTTCTTGTCCCTTAAGGTTACACCTACCATTTTTCTTTGCATTGCTCACTGCGTCGTCCTCAATTTAAGCAGAACCCCTTTTGCAAGACTCCAGGTTTCTGCTTCGTAGATAAGTACCGGCAAGATACAGCTGTTATATACCTTCCTCTTAAGGGATAGCGGCAATCTACCTGTCATAATTTGAGAGTGTTTGCCAAATGTGCTCCACCTCATTTTTATTCTTCTAGTTACTTCAGTTTCATGGTTCGGCTCCGCGGTTATTACCTGCCCTAAGAAGACATAGTCTTTTACAACTTGAAGTGCACTATTACCGATCTTGAAGCGCTGCTCTCTTCCGAGGTTGTTCTTCATTACTTTCGCTTTCTGCAGATTAATTTTAAAACCCACTTTTCTGCTCTCCTTGTGTAACTCCATAATCATGAGTTGCGATTCGTCCCCTGAGTTACTCAACAATGCAATGTCATCAGCAAAGCGAATGGTACCAAGGTACTCTCCATTAATTCTTATCTAACTGTTCCCATTCTAGGCTTCTGAAAACCTCCTGTAGCACGCGGTAAATAGAATTGAGGAGATTGAGTCCCCCTGCCTTACTCCCTTCTTAATTGGTATTCTGTTGCTTTTTTTATGAAGCGCTATGGTAGCAGTTGATCGCCTGTACATTTCTTCCAGGATGTTTATATATACTTCATCGACGCCCTGATTCCGCAGTGTCTGCATGATGGCTGATATTTCTACTGAATCAAACGCCTTCTCGTAATCTATGAAGGCTATGTATAGTGGTTGGTTATATTCGGAGCATTTCTCGATTACCTGATTGATAGTATGAATGTGGTCGATTGCTGAGTAGCCTGTTCGAAATCCTGCCTGTTCCTTTGGTTGATTTAATTCTAATGTTTTCTTTACTCTGTTAGCAATTACCTTTGTAAAAAGCTTGTATACTACAGAGAGCAAGCTGATCGGCCTGTAATTCTTCAAGTCAGTAGCATCTCTTTTCTTATGTATGAAGATGACGTTACCATTTTTCCAAGACTCTGGTACTCTTCCCGTCAGAAGACACCTCGTAAACAGGGTGGCTAGTTTTTCCAACAAAATCTGTCCTCCATCTTTCAGCACATCTGATGCTACCTGATCCTCATTAGCAGCTTTGCCTCTTTGTATGCTGTCCAAAGCTTTTCTGACTTTTTCTATCATTACTGGTGGGGTGTCATCTGGGTTACTGCTAGTTCTTATAGTATTAGGGTCGTAGTTGTGCCGGCTACTGTACAGATCTCTGCCAAACTCCTCCGCTATTTTAACTATCCCATCCTTATTGGTAGTTATTTTGCCTTGTTTGTCTCTTAGTGCATACACTCAATTTTCGCCTATTCCAAGTTTTCTCTTCACTGCTTTGACGCTTCCTCCGTTTTTCAGAGCGTGTTCAATTCTCTTCATGTTACACCTTCTTACATCGCATACCTTACGCCTATTAACAACTTCGAAAGTTCTGCGAGTTCTATTTTGTCTGTTGTACTTAGGACTTTCATGATTTGACGCTTCTTAATTATATTCTTCGTTTTAAAGCTTGCTAGTGTCCTGTCTAACTACCCTGCCTCCAACTTCCACTGCACACTCCGTAACGATACTCGTCAGATTATCATTCAATGTATCTACGCTAAGGTTGGTTTCCTCACTAAGAGCCGAGTACCTGTTCTGAAGCGACACTCTGAAATCCTTTACTTTCCCTCTCAGTGCTAGCTAATTCAGTGGCTTCTTGCGTATCAGTTTCTGTCGTTCCTTCTTCAAGTCTAGGTGAATTTGAGGCCGTATCATTCGAAGGTCATCGCATCGTACCTTGCCAACCACTTCGACATCCTGCACGATGCCTGGGTGTGCACTGATTACAAATTCTATTTCATTCTTATTTTCGCTATTAGGGGTCCTTCATGTCCACTTATGGTTTCCTCGTTTTCGGTAGAAGGTATTCAAAATCCGTAAATGATTGCGTTCTGCGAATTCTACTACTAGCTCTCCTCTGGCGTTCCTAGTACCGATACCATAATCTCCTACTGCCTGGTCTCCAGCCTGCTTCTTCCCTACCTTTGCATTAAAGTTTCCCATCAGTATATTATACTGTGTTTTTACCTTGCTCATTGCCGATTCTACGTCTTCATAGAAGCTTTCAACTGAAGCGTCATCATGGCTGGATGTAGGCGCGTAAGCCTGTACTACCTTCATCTTGTATGTCTATTTCAGTTTAATTACGATACCTACCACCCTTTCATTATAGCTATAGTATTCTACTATGTTGCCAGCTATGTTTCTGTGAATTAGGAACCCCACTCCCAGTCCCCTTCTGTCAGCCAAGCCCCGATAGCAAAGAACCTCCCCATTCTGTAGCACCATACAGGCCTCATATGTCCTCCTAACCTCACTGAGCCCTATTATATCCCACTTAACATCTTCTAGCTCCTCGATTAGTACAGCTAGACTTCCCTCACTAGATATTAATCTAGCAGTAAACGTTGCAAAGTTCAAGTTCCAATGGTGGCCTGTCCGGATCCAGAGATTCTTTGCACCCTCTGCTGTGTTGCAGTTGTGACCGCGGCCGTGGTCAATTGCTTCGCAGCGGCTTGGGACTGAGAGCCGTGAGCTAATTAACGTATGCATGTGGGAGGTAGTGGCCAGACACACACCAGGGTGGTCAATCCTTCTTTTGTGAGGGAGAGCCTTACCGGCGTTTGTTACCGGTGAGGCTGCACCCCAGGCCCCTTCATGCAGTTTCATCACCACGCGGGTTTTTGAAAAAAATCTTGTTGAGAACTGTGTGCACAGGAATTTGGACCACGAACCTTTTGCATGCGAGGCGAATGCTCCAACTACTATGCCATCGCCACATCCTCAACTTCAAGTAGCCTTTTTAATATCATCTTTTCCTAAAATTGGTGTAGCAGGCTATGGACCCGTTTCTTGTCACCGTGTTTACGGTAGCGTTTTATTGTGTGCTTCGTATGAATAAGATCGCGGTTCAATCAAGAATACTCTACATTATTATGCTTCTTTCTTTAATGGCTCTTGGCTGCATTCACAGTGGCATATTATAGTTTTGAAGTGCAACCAGAACTCATTGACCTCAGATATTCTGTGGAAAGAAGGATACGAAGATTTTATGTAACTAAGCATTTCATTATTATCCGTATGCAAATAGTCTCTGACAAATATGTCAGAAGGTCTCGTAGGTAATTGGGAGCCTGAAATTGGACACACTATAACGAGTACTTGTGATCAGATATGCTGTGTTTGACATGGACCGAACACTCTGTGAGCGAACAGCTTGCAAAGGCAAGGTCTAGAACAAAAATAAAAATTCTGGTAACATCAAAAATTATAGTTCGTTTAAAAAAAAATTAAATCCAGTTCTGAATAGCCATTCAGCTCTTCGAGAATGTTTGCCATCACAAGAAAGACTGGGCCAATGAAAGCCGGGCAGATTGAAATGGCCAGTTGTAAAAATATTCGAATGAGTGTTTGTATTTTGCTGCAGGTAATCATGAAAGGTTCCTAAGTATTCTGAATGTGCATTCGAAAGGGGATAGACGCCACGAAAAATTATATTGTTACAGGGAAGATTTATTCACAGAGAGCTGGTATTGCTAACGGCTTTGAGAGCGCACAGTCATGCAGGCCAACGAGAGAAGCTCGAGAGTCCAACCCACAACAACCACGTTGTCGTCTTCTTCATTTGGGTGCCATTTCAGCTGTGTCGGGCAACAGTTCCATACACGTATCATCACCCCGGCCCTTAAGGCACCTTCTCGGTGCCTGTTAAATGAGCGAATTGGCGTTGTAGGGCTTGAGACGAGAAACGTGAACTACTTCCGTTCTGGGTGCAGCAGCTGATGAGTTTTTTGGTAGCGGCAATCTCGTAGGTCACAGGTGTGACCGGACGAATGACTCGGTAGGGCCCAGCATATCGCGATAGTAGTTTCTCGCAGAGGCGAACACGTCGAGATGGGAGCCGCAGGAGAACAAGAGATTCTGCAGAAAAAAAACGGCATCTCTATGTCGACGGTCATAAAGGGACTTCTGTGCTGTCTGTGACGACGATAACTGAGCGCGCGCTACCGCGCGTGCTGTGAGGGCCCGGGTGATTGCATCCTGAGCGTACGATGTGAAGGATGGGTGGTCTGATGAAAGCAGTGTGTCGAAGGGCAGTAAGAGATAGCACCAATTCCATGGCCGCTTGCATCGGTGCGAAGCTCTGTTCGAGCCGCTGGATCAAAATGAGCCAACACAGGTGGTGGTGTGAGGGTGGTGATTAGCGACGCGAAGGAATGTTTTTGGTCACTTCCCCAAGAAAAGGCCACATTCTTTTCGAGGAGATCCGTGAGGGGCCTAGCAATATCCGCGAAGTTGAAGACAAAGTGGCGGAAGTATTAGCAGAGCCCAATAAAACTGCGGACTTCTTGTGTGAAACACGCAACCGGGAATTCTCGGACTGCACGGACTTTGTCAGGGTCGGGTTGAACACCAGTGGCGTCAAAAAGGTGGCCGAGTAGTTTTATCTGCCGGCGTCCAAATGAGCGTTTCGACGAATTCAGTTGGAGACCAGCGCAACGAAAAACGTCGAAAATTGCCGAGAGACGAGACAGGTGGCTTTTGAAGGAGGGCGAGAAAACGATTACACCAGCCAGATAGCAAAGGCAGGCCGACCATTTGAAACCGCGAAGAAGAGAGTCCATCATACGCTCAAAAGTAGCCGGGGCTTGGCACAACCCAAAAGGCATGACCTTGAATTGGTAAGGGCCGTCGGGTTTGATGAATGCTGTCTTCTCGCGGTCGAGGTCGTCGACCGAAATTGCCCAGAGTAGTAATAAGAACTATCTTAATACCACTCTTGCAAGCCTCGTCCACATTTTCTAGTCTTAGCTCACATTTCTCAATTTGACCTAGCTCTTGCTCAAGATTGGTATTCTAAGTATGTCTGTCACTGCTGATCCTACCCGTTTCAAGTTAGTAGTTAAGGCAACAAGAGTTTTATATCTGTTTAATTGTTCTTTCAAGAATTTTTTGAGTAATTCGCTGTTGAAGCTTGCTTCCGAATCTGAGTCTGAAGAGGCACCGGGATTTAGTTCAATATCTTTCAACATTAGTAGTGGATCACACGAAAACAATCACACAATAAAACGAGCAGATTTTGTGGGCTTGGCAACACTGTCAGCGTGAGGGAATCCTCTTTGACAAAGAAAAGTAAATATTTGTCACCAGCCTGAGCCAAGAGGACTGCGATGAGCATCCGTATACCAGCAGTGTCACTAAGCCCACTGAAAGGATCGCCCAGTGGGCTCCGGTATATATGCTTGAAATTATCAGTACTTGATGATGTCACAACATCACCAGCCAATCAGCTTGCTCTCTGTCATGTACAAGCTATATACAAAGGGAATTGCTAAAAAGAATTAAGACAGCATTAGAATGCAATCAACCAAAGAAACGAGCAGGATTTCGAACAGGCTACCCAACAATCGATCACACTAATACTATCAACCAGGTGATAAATAAATGCTCAAAATACACCCAATTTCTATACATAGCCTTCATAGATTACGAGAAATCAATTGATTCAATAGAGATATCAGCAGTCATACAGACACTGCCGAGTCAGGGTATCGACAAGCATATATAAACATCCTGGCAAAAATCTACAGAGGGTCCACTACCACTACTGTGTTCCATACAGAAAGTGACAGAAAGGAGTACAGAAAGGAGTAAAGAAGGAGTACGATCTCCCCACTGCTATTTATTGTGTGCTTACATGAGGTTTTCAGAACCCTAAAATGCGAACAGCTAGGGATAAGAGTAAGTGGAGGGTACCTTAGTAACCTGCGCTTCGCCAATGACATTGCATTGCTCAGTAACTCGGGGGACGAATTGCAATTGATGATTACTGAAAAAATGAATTAAAGAAAGCAGGTAGGTATGTCTTAAAATTAATCTGCAGAAAACGAAAGTATTGCACAACAACCTCGGAAGAGAACAGAGCTTTGAGACAGGCAGCAGTGCCTAGAAGTTGTAAAAGGGTACATCTACTTAGGACAGGTAACCGTGGAGCCAAACCATGAGATTGGATTGACTAGAAGCATAAGAATGGGGTGGAGCCCATTCGGCACGCAATCTTAAATCAGGAACCGTGCATTACCACGATATCTTAAGAGGAAAGTATATGATAGCAGCATCTTACTGGTACTTAACTACACAGCAGCAACCTGGAGGCTTACAAAAAGGGTTCAGCCTAAATCGAGAACGAGGCAATGAGCGATGGAAAGGAAAATGGTAGGTGTAACCTTAAGAGAAAAGAAGAGAGCAGAGTGGATCAGGGAACAAACAAACAAATAATCAAACAAACAAACAAAGACACAAGGGTTAAGGATATCATAGTTGAAATCAAAAAGGGGAAATGGGCATAAGCAGGACAAACAGCGCAAAGGCAAGATAATATCTAGTCATTAAGGATGATAGATTGGATTCCCAGAGAAGGCAAGTGCGTGAAGGGGAGACAGAAAGTTAGGGGGGCAGATGAGATTAAGAAGTATGTGGGTATAAAGTAGGTGCAGCTAGCACAGGACCAAGCTGAGTGGAAGAACATGAGAGAGGCCTTGTCCTGGAGTTGCCATAGACAGGACCCGGCAGGGGCGTCTGCGTAAGTAGGCGTTTGTTGTGTAGTGACGCCACGGACCCGAGCTAACGGGGGACTTTCGACTCCCTCCCATGCCTAGCCGAGCGTGGCTTTGCCAAGTCTAGGGAAAAGGGGATCCTGCAGGTGGCGCTGATGCCGAGCAAATGAACCTTTAAAGCCCCCAGCAGAGGCAACACACTCATTAAGCCCCGGCTTCACGTAGACGGCACCCATAGGCTGACCCACCCAGGAGAAATCGGCAGTCGCCTTTTCCTGTCTCTCGCTTCCTCCTGATCTTCGTCTTTTCTCTCTTTCAATCTTTCCTGTCATCACCTCACTTCTGTTTACTTCCATCTTCCAGGCGGCAAGGGTTAACCTTGTGTATGTTCCCTCTCTTGGTCACATATTATTGGGTTATAGCGGCTTTGTACAGCTGGCGCTGGCATGCTTTTAAAATTGTGCTGCCACATCCCCATGTTGGGCTCGATGGTGGGTGGCTGGTATGGCTGCTGAATTTATATATACTTTATGACCTCTTTCTCATTTCCTAAACTGTCGATCACCCTCCTCCTAAGAGGGGGTGCACCGAAGCAACAATGAATGTATTAATAAAGCCAAAAGAAATTTTCCCGTGCTGCCTTGTGATCCACTGTGAGACACAAGAAAAGAACGCAAGAACCGTCTCTCCATTTGTTGTTTCCAAATGCTTCACCAGTACTACACATATGGCTAATGGGGCCCTTCTTCTCGAAAGTTCAAAAAAGGACCCAGTACAAAAACCTGATAAAACTCAACTTTTTTGGCGCCACACCTGTATCTATCACACCACATAATTCCCTGAACAGTTCCCGAGGCGTAGTGTCTGATCAAGACCTAATTAACCTGACAGAGAATGACCTCCTTAAGGACTGGAACGAACAGCATGTAACGCATGTACATAGAATTAAGATTAGGCGTGACAACAAAGAAATGCCGACAAAGCACCTCATTCATATATTTTGCACAGACACACCTCCAGAATATATATATATATATATATATATATATATATATATATATACCTCATTCATATATTTTGCACAGACACACCCCCAGAATATATATATATATATATATATATATATATATATATATATATATATATATATATATATATATATATATATATATATATATATATATATATATATATATATATATATATATATATATATATAATGCTACGACAGGTTTGCCATGTTCAAGTAGCCCGCCACAATCATCGTGGCACCAGCACCAGCAAGACCCGGCTCGGCTGGCATGCGCCATGCGTTCGTGCGCTCCGGCAACGAGGAAGAGGAAGATAGTTGGATCTGTGCCGCTCGGCTACTCGGACTTGACGACCATAGTCTTTAGAATCGTGGGCACAAGTTCGCCCTAATAAAGACGCTTGTTTTTATACCTGTCTGCCTCAGCATCGCTACATTTCTGGTGGAGGCGCTGGGTTATGAATCGAAGCCCCGCGAGCTCAAGACTGCGTAGCCCCGACGACCAGCGTATCAACCCCGTGGATGTGACTCCTGTACACCAGAGGGCAAGTCGCCATCTTCGAGGTGACTCACCTGAGTTCGGTCCTCTTCACTTCACACCAAGGGGAATTCAAACGATGGATGCCACCATTATGACTAGCCAGGTAACACTGGCACAAGTGTTCATTAGCCAACCGCGCCAGCCGCCAGTATTCCATGGCGACTCGTTCGAGGATGTTGAAGATTGGTTGGACCTGTACGAGAGAGTGGCGAGCTTGAATGAATGGGACGAAAGAGGGAAGCTCCGTCGCGTATACTTCGCCCTGGAAGACTCTGCAAAGACATGGTTTGAGAATCATGAAACCTCGTTGTCTACCTGGGAGGTACTTCGATGACAAGCGGTGGCTATGTCCGCGAAAATAGACCGGAAAGAAAAGGCGGAGGCTGCTCTTCAATCGAGGAACCAGTTCACGAACGAGAGTGCTGCTATGTACATTGAGGACATGGTCCGTCTGTTCAAGCGTGCGGATTACAACATGGCTGAGGATAAGAAGGTGCGCCATCTAATGCGCGGAAGGAAGCAAGAGCTGTTCGCCGTTCTCGTCCGCAGCCCTCCAAGCACAGTTGGTGAGTTTTACTCGGAAGCGATGGCCATCGAAAAAACACTGGAACAGCGCAGCGGGCTCGGCAGTACAACCGGAATCTTAACTGCGCATCTGCACAGGTATTCTCCGGAGGCGTGCGAAACGACGTTGAAGCCCTGCGAGAGCTCATTAGATCAGTTATGAGAGAAGAACTGAGCAGACTGCAAATGCCCCAGACTCCAACTGCACTATCTGTTACGGACGCTGTTTGTGACGAACTGAGGCATGTGATACGAGAGCCAGAGCGTGAGCTGCAGCCGGTTCGACCTATCTGAACATACTCTGAGGTTGTCAGACAACCTACGGTACACAGCAATGCAGCAGTTGCGATGGCGACGACTCCTCTCTCACCTGCGGCACGCAGCGCACCTCGTCCACGGGAACCAACAGCTACCTATCTGCCCCCAGGAGCACGTAGCACACATCACTATCTGGAGTGTAGGCCCAGGAAAAGTAACGTCTCTCGTGATCACGAGCGCAAGCCTCTGTGTTTTTATTGTGGGGAAGTGGGTCATCTGTACAGATTCTGTCCTTACCGACAGGCTGGATTAAGAGGCTTCTCGTCGTATGCACTGTGCCCCCGAAACGGCGAACGACCAGCGGAGATTGAGGAGTACTTGTCCTTGCGCCAGAACTCGCCACCTCTACGCCAACACCGGTCACGGTCACCATCGCCTATGCGCTACCGGTCATTCAGTCCACGTGCACCTTCAAGGCAGCCTGGTCATCGCTCTCTAAGTCCCCACCCGGAAAACTGAAGCAAGCGACCTATGGAGGTGAGGCTGCTGATAACGTCAGTTACGAAGATCCTCCATTAAGGTTTGAGGGTGGTGACGGTGTATTTCCGGTAGATGGGTGCAGCAACGAAAACGTTACTTCAGATTTGCGGTTGAAAATGGAAGGATGGGAGCTGAATGCCTTAGTCGACACTGGTGCTGATTATTCAGTGATAAGTCACAAGATGGTGAAAAATCTAAACAAAGTGTGACACAGTGGAGTGAATCGCAGATACGCACGGCAGGCGGTCACATTATTACACCCCTTGGCAGATGCACTGCAAGACTTGAAATGCGGGGCTTTATTTACGTGGCCGATTTCATTGTGCTGCCAGAATGTTCAAGGGAACTCATTATAGGAATGAGTTTTTTGCTAGCTAATGGCGCCGTAATTAACCTGCGTAGGTCCAGCGTGTCGTTTTTGACTGAACGAGCTATACCTGTGGAGGAATCTGAGAAACGACGCCTAACTGCTCTACGCGTTGTTCATGATGACGTAATTGTGCCGCCACACTGCAGTATAATGGTGCTCGTAGAAAATGACGCATTGTACAACCGCGAAGGCATAGCTGATACAAATGTAGGGCTGTTTTTCAACAAAGGTGTCTGCATAGCTAGGGGTCTTGTTCATTTGACGAATGGCCGTGCAGTTGTCCTATTCACAAATTTCTCCAAGGAGCTTCAACACATCACTCAAGGCACGGCTATTGCCTATTTACACGACTTCTGTATGGCGACTGAACTATGCAGCTTAACGACATCAACCACTCGACCAGTAGCCTGCAACATCGACACATCCGTGACTGTCAATCAGAGCCTTCCGGACAGTCAAAAGAAACAGATTAACGCCTTGGTAAAAGAAGTCTCTGATTGCTTTTCAAGTGCCTCGACGGTCCAGCGCACGTCAATCTCGAAAGACAGAATTATAACGTTAGACGACACAAGGCCTATATGCCAGCATCCATATTCGGCGTCACAGAAAGAACAGGCAATTATCAAGAAGCAAGTGGAGGAGATGCTTTCGGATGATGCCATCCAGCCTTCGAATAGTCCATGGGCGTCCCCCGTAGTGCTCGTTAAGAAGAAAGACAACACACTTAGATTCTATGTCTACAGAATACTGAACAGTGTAACTAAATGAGATGTCTACCCCTTGCCACGTATCGACGATACACTAGATCGGTTGCGATCCGCAAAGTTTTTCTCTTCCTTAGATCTGAAAAGCGGATATTGACAAATAGAGGTCGACGAGCGGGACCGTGAAAAAACGGCATTCGTAACACCAGATGGCCTCTACAAATTCAAAGCGCTTCCATTCGGCCTCTGTTCCACGCCAGCGACGTTCCAGCGAATGATGGACACTGTCCTCGCCGGATTGAAATGGCAGTCATGCCTAGTGTATTTCGATGACGTGGTGGTATTCTCTGCAACATTTGACAAACATCTAGAGCGACTACGCACAGTATTGGAAGCCATCCGGTCAGCAAACTTGACAATCAAACGCGAAAAATGCCACTTCGGCTTCGAAGAGCTCCGATTCCTTGGAATGTCATTAGTTCCGATGGTGTTCGTCCTGATCCCGAAAAGACAGCCGCTGTTCAGAGGTTCCCTACACCCAGAGACAAAAAGTCAGTGCGTCGATTTTTGGGTTTAGGTGCCTACTATAGGCGATTTGTGGAAAACTTCTCAAAGATTGCGGAACCTTTTACAAAACTGACAAAAGACAGCATGCCCTTCACATAGGAAAGCGAACAACAGAAAGCTTTTGACAAATTAAGAAAACGACTACAGGGTTCACCAATACTTGCCAATTCTATTGAGACAGCCGACACTGAAGTTCATACCGATGCCAGCAATGCCGGCCTCGGCGCCATCTTTGTCTAGTGGCAAAATGGTCTAGAGAAAGTGTTAGCCTATGCCAGCCGAAAACTATAAAAGCTGAGGCAAAGTACTCTGCAACTGAAAAAGAGTGCCTTGCAGCCATCTGGGCAATAAACAAGTTTCAACCCTACCTTTATGGTAGAACGTTCTGAGCTGTCAGTGACCACCATGCTCTATGCTCGCTGGCAAATCTTAGGGACCCGTAAGGTCAACTAGCAAGATGGAGCCTTAGGCTGCAGGAGTATGACATTACGGTCGTGTACAAATCTGGAAGGAAACACAGCGATACCGACTGCCTGTCACGCTCTCCCGTTGATCCAAGTGTACCTGAAAAGGAAGACTTCCCGTTTCTAGGCGTTGTCGATGCATCCGAAATCGCTCAACTACAACGAGATGACCCGGATCTGCGGGCGCTTATACAAAACCGGCAGGGTCTCGACGTTCAAGTCTCTCGCATATTCTCCAGAGGGCTTTCCGCATTCTGCCTTCGAGGAAGTGTCCTTTACAGGAGGAACTTCGAACCTAATGGTGAAACGTTTTTTCTAGTCGTGCCCACAGCCATGCGAGAGGAAATTATGCACGCATGCCACGACGAGCCAACATCTGGACACATAGGTGTGAGCCGAACATTCGCCAGGATTCGCCTGAAATATTATTGGCCTAAGTTGCTCGCATCAATGCAGCGCTACGTGAAAACGTGTCGTCAATGTCAATGGCGCAAAACTCCACCCGTAAACCTAGCCGGCCTTCTCCAGCCAATAGACCCTCCAGATGCCCCATTCCGACAAGTCGGCATGGACTTCCTAGGACTTTTCCCGACATCGTGTGCTGGCAAGAAATGGATAGTCGTAGCCGCAGACTATCTCACCCGTTATGCTGAGGCTGACTCTCTATACAGTGCGGCCGCTGCCGAAGTCGCCAAGTTCTTTGTGAACAACATGGTGCTCAGACATGGTGCGCCCATCGTCGTTATTACGGATCGGGGCACCGCATTTACTGCAGACCTAATTAATGCCTGATGCGCATGACAAATACCGATCACAGAAGAACAACGGCGTATCACCCTCAGTCAAAAGGCTTAACCAAACGCCTCAACAGAACTCTGACCGACATGCTATCAATGTATGTCGATGTTGAACATAAACAGTGGGATGAAATATTACCTTACGTAACATTAGCATATAATACAGCCGTTCAAGAAACAACCCACGTTGCCCCTTTCGAACTAGTATTCGGCCGAAGAATGACCACCCCGCTGAATGCCGTGTTACCACTACAGGACGAAAGCAGCTATCCACCTGACTTAGATGACTTCTTGCAAAGAGCCGAAGAAGCACGGCAAATGGCAAAAGACCGAATACGCCACCAACAGCACGTCGATTCTAGTCGGTACAACAAGCGACGCAGTGACGCACTTTATCATCCTGGTGACAAAGTGTGGATATGGATACCAGTGCGCCGCCGCGGACTCTCTAAAAAGCTTCTTTGCCGATACTTCGGCCGTTATGAAGTACTCAACCGTATCAGCAACGTCACTTATGAAGTCAGATCCGCTGGACACGTGAGTTCAAGACGCCGCAATCCCACGAAAGTGGTACACGTAGTCCGCATGAAGCCCTATCATGACAGATTGTCGAAAACGAGTGAATGTGCGCATGTATTTTTTCACTGTCTTAAGCATCAGGGCGATGCGTCTGAGGAGGGGGTAATGCTGCGACAGGTTCGCCACGTTCAAGTAGCCCACCACAATCATCATGGCACCAGCACCAGCAAGACCCGGCTCGGCTGGCATGCGCCACGCGTTCGTGCGCTCCGGCAACGAGGAAGAGGAAGATAGTTGGATCTGTGCCACTCGGCTGCTCGGACTTGGTGACCATAGTCTCTAGAACCGTGTGCACAAGATCGCCCTAATAAAGACGCTTGTTTTTTTAACCTGTCTGCCTCAGCATCGCTACAACACACAAACACACACACACACACACACACACACACACACACACACATATATATATATATATATATATATATATATATATATATATATATATATATATATATATGAGATCTAAAAGACAGTAATGCCAAGGAATGTACAGGGGAAGTTATTAGAACCAATGGAGTGTAAATAAGAAGAAAGAAAAGTGGATGAAAAATACCCAGTGGCGAGCAGGAATCGAACCTACGACCTTCGAATTACGCGTTTGATGCTCTAACCACTGAGCTACCACAGCGGCCTGCCCTCCATCCAATTTTTGGGGTTTATATGTGAATGTAGAAGTAGGAGTGACAGTCAGCGCCATCTATAAGCCAAGCGACGAGTGTGAAAACACTCTTTTATGCGCATGTTTGGCGTCACGTAGCGCGTGAACTTATTATAAGCGGGAAGCTGAATAATAGTCCCTCGTGTGAAACCTAATGACACCAAGTCTGCCAGTACGAGACCCTCGTTTAATGAAATAAGGGAAAGAAGTGTATACCTAAGGGCTCGTTTTTCCGTGTTTTAACACAATATTAATGAAATCTAACAGACAGTAATGCCAAGGAATGTACAGGGGAAGTTATTAGAACCAATGGATTGTAAATAATAAGAAAGAAAAGTGGATGAAAAAAGGTCGTAGGTTCGATTCATGCTCACGGCTGGCTATCTTTTCATCCACTTTTCTTTCTTCTTATTTACATTCCATTGGTTCTAATAACTTTCCCTGTACATTCCTTGGCATTACTGTCTGTTAGATCTCATTAATATTGTGTTAAAACACGGAAAAACGAGCCCATAGGTATACACTTCTTTCCCTTATTTCAATAAACGAGAGTTTCGTACTGGTAGACTTGGTGTCATTAGGTTGTATACGAGGGACTATTAATCAGCTGCCCGTTCATAATGAGTTCACGTGCTACGTGACGCCAAACATGCGAATAAAAGAGTGTTTTCACACTCGTCGCTTCGCTTATAGATGGCGCTGACTGTCACTCCTACTTCTAAATTCACATATAAACCCAAAAAAGTGGATGGAGGGCCGGCCGCTGTGGTAGCTCAGTGGTTAGAGCATCTAACGCGTTATTCGATGGTTGTAGGTTCGATTCCTGCTCAGGGCTGGTTATTTTTTATCCACTTTTCTTTCTTCTTATTTACATTCCATTGGTTCTCATAACTTCCCCTGTATATTTCTTGGAATTACTGTCTGTTAGATCTCATTAATATTGTGTTAAAACACGGAAAAACGAGCCCTTAGGTATACATTTCTTTCACTCATATATATATGTATATATATATATATATATATATATATATATATATATATATATATATATATATATGTATGTATATATATATATATATATATATATATATATATATATATATTGTAAGCATTATTTATGCGTCCCATCTTTTCATCTGTACATACTCATCATCACCAGTCAAGTTTAGGTTGTGGGGCACATACTCGAGTCAATAAAGGAGAGTCTTGAGTGTACTCGACGCCATCTTACAAGTGGTTGAGAGTGCTGCCCGGTTCCTGCGTCCTCTCGCGTTTTCGGACACCCCAGCGTCTTCTAGAACGCCTCCCTGGAGCTCCGTTCAGGCTGCCGCCTAAACGACCTGGGTCCGGTAATGTTGCAAGCCGCCCAGTCCAGCGTGCCAGTTTCGCCACCACTCCCACCACCAAGAAACCCTTCTCACCTGGTCACCAGCCCTCAAAGGGATCCTCCGCTGTTCGTAGGGCTTCCGGGTGAGGACGTTGAAGACTGGCTCGAGGAGTATGACCGCGTGTGTTATCAACAACTGGGATGAGCCTGCGAAACTCACCAACGTTGCATTCTACTTGAGCGGCGTCGCAAAAACGTGGTTTTTCAACCACGCCACAGATTTTCCGACATGGCCTGCCTTTACACGTCAGCTCCGCCAGATTTTCGCCAACCCGTCAGTGCGCTCGGATATCGCCAAAAAGAGGCTTGGTGCACGTGTTCAACGCCCTGGCGAGTCTTACACTTCTTACATCGAAGATGTTCTCGTCCTTTGCCACCACATCGACAACGATATGGCGGAAAACGACCGTGTACGCCACCTGCTAAAAAGAATCGCGACTGTCGCTTTTAATGTGCTTGTGGTGCAAAATCCCCAAACCGTAGCCGATGTTATCGCTACCTGTCAGCGCCTTGAGAAGCTTCAGACCACTCGGTTACAACCTGATATGTCTGATCTGAGCTCAAGTCATGATACAACAGAGCTGCGTGAACTGATCCGCTCTATCATCCGCGAGGAACTTCATGCACAGGCTTCACCTCGCCACCTCGATATCCGAACGACTCCGCCCGCTACTAGTTTACGCGATGTCTTGAGGGAGGAACTGGCCTTGATGACTAGTACACCAGCTCCGAGTTCACATCCCATGCCCAGTTATGCTCACGTTGCTGCAACGACACCTACGCCCCACCAGAGCCTGGCCTCGATGACTGTCACACCTGTCCCGAGCTCATATCCTGTGGCCATGCCAACGTATGCTCAGGTTGCTGCTAGGACACTTGCACCCCAGCAAAGCCCAAAGCAGCTACCAGCGCCCGAAGTACATGGTTCGCTCAACTCACTCGCACCACGACCATCTTCCCAGACTTACAATGCCTGGCGCAGTTCACGGCCGACTAGCTTCTATTGCGGAATCCCTGGTCATATTTCAAGGTTTTGCCGACGCCGTCAGCAAGACGAACGACGAAGCTACGATACCCTTGAACGGAACGACTTCTACGCGACTGGACCACCCTATCGTCGGCTGTATCTGAACAGCACACGTCGGTCGCCGTCTCCGCAGAACTTTGACCCAGTTGGCAGTTCTCGGTTCTCACGTCGTCGCTCACCTTCACCGATGCGGCGTTCCTCTTCTCCTCTCCGACCTTCTACTTCAATATCCGACCGCCAACTGTAAAACTGAATAGCGCAGCTTCGGGAGGGAAAGCTGCATCTTTAGAACTGCGTCAAACTCCTCCGGACCGCCCATCGAATGTTTTATTGGTGTATGTTGAAGGTATACAGACAGAGGCACTTGTGGACACAGGCGCCTCACTTTCCGTAATTCGTGCAGACTTTTGTGCCCGCTTGAAAAAAGTTAGGACGCCCTACGATGGTCCTCCCTTTCGTTGCGCAGATAGAGTCCCTATTCAGCCTTCGTTTGCACAGTCCGCGTTTTCATAGATGGCATCCTTCATCACATTCAGTTTCTTGTAATTCCTTTGTGCACTCACACAGTAATTTTAGGATGGGACTTCCTTTCTTCGGCATCAGCTTTCATATCGTGTCGTCAGCGAGTCATTCAAATGTCAGCTACTGAGAGTTCATCGGATGTCAATCCATACAGCTTCCGTTTGGTTGCTGCCACTGATTGTTTTATTTTGCCACGAGATGAACAACTTCTAACGATCGTTTCGGATACTATGGTTAATGGTGACGTGTTCATATATTCATCAGTTCACTCCAAACCTGCGGGGCTTACTATAGCACCCGGCCTTGTGCGGTTTAACGACGGTAAAGCATTGGTCACCACCTTGAATCGAACTTCTTCGCCAGTGATGCTGCCCCAGGGCACTGCTGTGAGCTGCTTCGCTGATAGTGAGCCCTTTTAGCTGGTTCCCCTTCACGCAGAATCACAGCCTTTGTTTGCTACTACTGATATCAAGGCTACCACTGTTACCTTAAATGACACCATAAGTCCCCACCTCACTGCCGAGCAAAAGAGAGACCTTTTAGAGCTTCTCGAAAAGCACAACCTTTCGATTGATGTACATTGCAAAGTTCTGGGCCGCACCTCCGTTGCAGAGCACAGCATCAAAACCGAAGGCAGCTCCATTGTACGCCGTCGATCATACCGCCTCTCTTCGGCAGAACGGCAAATCCTTGACGAAAACGTCGCCGACATGCTCAAACGGGATATTATTCGACCTTAATCCAGCTCCTAAACGTCTCCTGTGGTGTTGGCCCGGAAAAAAGATGGCTCTGTCCGCTTTTGTGTGGATTACAGAGCGCTCAATAAGATCACGAAAAAAGACGTATATCCGTTGACACGCATACATGATGCCCTGGACTCCCTACAAGATGCAGAATATTTCTCCAGCCTCGACCTCCGATGCGGGTATTGGCAAATACCTATGCGCGAAGCAGACAAGGATAAAACAGCGTTTGCGACGCCTGACGGGCTTTACGAATTTAACGTCATGCCCTTCGGCTTATGCAACGCTCCAGCAACATTCGAGCGCATGATAGATACTGTCTTACGTGGCCTCGAATGGAAAACCTGTTTACGTTATTTAGACAACATCGTCATTTATTCTTCTACTTTTTCTCAGCACCTTAAGCGTTTGGACGAAGTTCAAACGCGCATTTCAAATGCTGGCCTACAGCTCAATACATAAAAGTGCCACTTCGCCAGCACAAGCATCAAAGTATTGGGTCACCTTGTCAGCAAAGACGGCGTTCGACCCGACCTCGACAAGGTTGCTGCCGTAATTAGTTTTCCACGTCCGCGCAATCAAAAACAATTGCGAAGTTTCGTGGGTCTGGCGTCTTACTTCCGCCGCTTCATCCGTCACTTTGCTGCCATTGCGGGGCCGCTACACAAGCTTCTGACGTCAGGGACGGATTTCACTTGGACTGACAAGTGCGAGTGTGCTTTCCAAGCCCTTAAGCGTGCTTTTACATCAGACCCCGTCCTCTGTCACTTCAATGAGAGTGCACCCACTTTCCTGCACACAGATGCCAGCGGCCACGGTATCGGTGCTGTCCTCCTCCAGCGCGACGACCCTTCACGTGAGAGAGTAGTTGCGTATGCCAGCCGCGCACTAATCCCTGCAGAGCAGAACTACTCCATAACAGAGCAGGAATGTTTCGCTGTCGTTTGGGCAATCCAGAAATTTCGACCTTATCTGTATGGACGCCACTTCACTGTGGTTACCGACCACCATGCCCTATGCTGGTTGTCCTCGCTGAAGAATTTGTCTGGGCGCCTCGGTCGCTGGATACTGCGTTTGCAAGAGTACACTTTTGACGTTGTGTACAGGTCCGGCAAACAGCATCAGGATGCTGACGCTCTCTCTCGCTGCCCTCTGCCACTTTCATCTGCAACCACGCATCCTGAATGCCCCTCAGGTGATCAAGCGACTTCCTCTTCACTCACGTTATCACCCCTGGTAGTTGCTTGGTCGCTACCTTTAAACAACAGCGCCCAGTTTGCCGCGTACCAACGTGACGACCCTTACTGTAACCGCATCATCGGATACTTGAATGGCTCGCCTTCTTCGCCTAATGCCAGACTACATCGTCAGCTATGGCTGTTCAAGCTAGAGAACAATGTCCTGCAGCACTATACTTGCAATGCGAATGGGCATCGGTGGGTGCCAGTACTACCCCGTTTGCTACGAAAACAAGTTCTCGAAGCATTTCACGACGACCCATCAGCCGGACACTTGGGATTTCAAAAGACCTACAACCGCGTTAGGAGCAGTTTCTTCTGGCCTGGTCTTTCTACCTTTGTGGCTAATTATGTCACTTCTTGCGCATTTTGTCAACGCCAGAAACGACCAACTTCAGCTCCTGCTGGCTTATTACAACCCATTCCATGTCCCGACACACCTTTTGCCGTTGTCGGAATAGACCTCGTCGGGCCACTTCCCGTAACGCCAGTGGGCCACCGCTGGATCGTCACAGCCGTCGACCACCTCACACGATACGCAGAGACCACTTCTCTATGCACTAGCTCCGCCTCAGACGTTGCCGCCTTCTTTTCAGAAGCCATTGTGTTGCGTCATGGTGCACGTCACACGTTGTTGAGTGACCGGGGCAAGGCCTTCATATCGACCATTCTGGACGAAATTCTAAAAACTTGTGGCACAGTTCATAAGACCACATCCGCTTACCACCCGCAGACAAATGGGCTAACAAAGCTATTCCACCGGACTCTAATCGACATGATATCCATGTACATCGGACCGAACCACGATAATTGGGACAAAATCTTGCCATTCGTAACATTTGCACACAACACCGCTGTTCAACGAACCACCGGGTATTCACCGTTCTTCCTCGTTTATGGTCGTGCGCCGACATTCACCATTGACGCCTCTTTCTTCAATGTAATGACAAAAACGTCGACGACTACGCCAGAACAATTCGTCTCCAGGCTTGCTGAGGCACAGCAACGTGCTCAACTCAACACGAAGGCCAGACAACAAGACCGCAAGCAACGCTATGACAGTTTTCGTAGAGACGTCACCTTCCGTCCTAGAGATGAAGTACTACTTTCGACGCCTGTTCGCACACCCGGATTGTGTGAAAAGTTTCAGTCTCACTTTCTAGGACCTTACGTTGTTTGTGAACGAACATCTCCTGTCAATTACCTTGTCATTGCCGTCGAGGGTTTCTCGGACCGTCGTTACCGGGCCTCCGAGATAGTCCACGTTTCACGTCTTAAACCCTTTGTGCGCCGTATCTTGTGCGCCGTTTGCCTTGGCCGGGCCGGCCGCTCAAGTGCGCGGGGAAAATAAGTGTGAGCATTATTTATGCGTCCCATCTTTTCATCTGTATATACTCATCATCACCAGTCAAGTTTAGGTTGTGGGGCACATACTCGAGTCAATAAAGGAGAGTCATGAGTGTACTCGACGCCATCTTACAAAATATATATTGTGATGAGCGAGACAGAGAACAAGAGACAACACCCGATCCTGTGCCAGCTGTTCTTATTCTGCTTCGTCTTCCTCGCTCGCCTAGCATGCGCGTCTGTGCCAGAGTTCCAGTTTCGGTCTTCGTCGTCACACTCGGCCATGACTGCAAGCATTTTCGATGGGCCACACGACATGTTCATGTGGGTGAGGCTAGCTGCAGCAGTTGACATTTCTTCAGGTGGTCGGGGTTGGCTGTATCGTCGTGGTCGGCCCCGACCACGCTGGAAGTTTGTCGAAATTGGCTCTGGCGGCCGACACTGGCTCTGTCGCCTGGGTCGTTCGCCATGTCGTGGTGGGGACTGGGTCCTGGTTGGTACCTTTGCTGATGATGACTCCGTGGAACGACATTGACTGTCGCGTAGCAGTCTACAGCCTCGGCCACGCTGCGAGTTTTCCGACAAAGTAGTTCGACTCCGGTTTTCCTCTTGTAGACCGAGCAGGCATTCTCGTGGTACAAGTTTCCTGCGGTGGTGTGCTTTTCTTAGAGATAGTTCCTTAGAGATAGTTCTGGCGGGTGGCCCCAACTGGATCGACATGGTCGCAGGTTGATCACAGAACGCTTTCCTTTGTCCCACCACATTTTAGAAAACAGGGCAGGAAGTGGCCGATCCGGCAACGAAACGCGTAGCATCTTATGGAGCTGTCTGCATAATTTTCTGCAGATCGAGATGTTTTTCGGTGCGATTAGACATCTGCACGAAATTGGGGTGAAGTCCTCGTGCTGACCTGTGGCGTGGCTCCTGCGCCGTGACTTGCGTAGTCCGTGACTTGCACAGCGTTGTCGCTATGGGGCTCCTGGACGCTATAAAGTCAGCGATTTTTGAAGCCACGCTGCTACTGGCGGGAGATTCTCGTCGGAAGTCGTTCCGAAAATCAGATACTCCACCGATTCAGGTAGTACATGCGTCGCACGCATACCATCTTCCGTCTGGTCAGATGGGATGTTATTAGACTCAGCGGAAAGACCTGTCTCTTTAGGTGGTAGAATGTCCAGTAGGATGGGGGCTGGTGCCTATAAGTCGACCGGACGACCTGCGTTGGGGCCTCTTGCGGAGCGTTGCGCAAAGTTTGTGATCAGGGATCCGCTGGACACAGCTGCACCGTCGCGCTGGTGCTCCTCGGGAGCTCTAAATACGACAGCAGAAATGCCTGTACAAGGCAGAGTTACACAATCGTGATTGTTCTCTACATCTTGGTCACCGAGAGATGACAGGATGGTAGGGGCTCGAAGCGCATCGTCTAGGTCGAGCTTTTCCCGAGTTCCGTCCTGAAAGAAGGTCGAGTTACATGGGCAGATGGCACAGGGAATCGGACCGAAAGCAGCTATGAGCCTGAAGCTCAACTTCGCCCATGACTGCTGCTTCCAACCTTCATACCAGTGCCACGCCGCTGGACCTTCCCGAAGACGGTCTATGGCCACATACCATTTCTGATTCTCTGTCCAGGCCGCGCGCATAGCTAGCGCGTTGGTGGTTGCCACCCAGCTGTCGGCGTCGTTCCGGACCCCGTCGAATTCCGGCCGTTCGTAGGTGGATGGCGATGGTGGGCCGGCACGTGAGAATGCGGATATCACTGAGGCAACGCCGTCGAGCTGGTGTGAGAGCTGCAGGAGAGTGCCCCAAAGCTGCCTGCGTAGCTCCAATGGGCTTGCCTCAAGGTCGTGCGAGGCAGCTACATCCAACACGGCGTTAGTGGCACGCAATTCTGGCAACATTGTAGGAGCTCGCTCGGAGATTGACGCTGTTAGTTCGTTGGTTTTGACGCGGAGCAGTGCGATGGTATGCCTCAGGTTCGCGGTGCTGTCGTGTGTGAAGTCTGAAGAGTCAGTGATCGTGGTCTTCGAATGAGTAGTGGTTGCAGCACTCACGCCAGTGATGTTAACGAGCAGAGAAGCCTGGACGGCGTTGCCTGGCAGCTCGTTTGTTGAAAGAGTGCGGCAACGGGAATCTAGGCCATGGGAAACGTGAGCGGCATTCCCAAAGGAAAGGAGGCGGTGCGGATCCTTGCCTTGAAACGGTGGCAGGGTGTCAATAAGGTCAAGCCCTACAACCCCAGGGGAAGCCTGGACGCCGTCCACAGGTGGTTTGAAGGGTAGCTGAAGCGGCAGATGGGACCCCATTGCCAAGGAAGCGTGAACGGCGTTCCTCGATGGAGAAGCTCGTGATGCCAACGAACCGCGAAGACACGTACCGGTGGCTTCCCGCAGATGATTGACTTGTCGAACTGCGTCATTGTGATGAGCGAGACAAAGAACAAGAGACAACACCCAATCCTGGGCCAGCTGTTCTTATTCTGCTTCGTCTTCCTCGCTCACCTAGCATGCGCGTCTGTGCCAGAGTGCCAGTTTCAGTCTTCGTCGTCACAATATATATATATATATATATATATGTATATATATATATATATATATATATATATATATATATATATATATATATAAATGGGATATGACACAACGAGAGAGTTGTCAACAAAGATAAATATATTTATTTTCCAACAGTTTCGGGAGGGGTCCTCCCTTCATCAGGGGATGAGTTATACTAACAAGAACTTCCAAACATCGTTGCTGCTGCGTCCCTCTTGCCTTGAAGGATTTTTGCGAGAGTGAGAGAGAACTAAAAAAAGCAAGAAAGAAAAGCAGGGAAGATAAAAGACGAAAAGAAAAAAAAGAAAAAGAAGAAGAAAGTAAAAAAAGAGGAAGAACCACTGTCAACACCAAGAACGAAACCAAATGTCCGTGTACGTCCACATCCGGTTCTTATCCCGTGCTGGTCTGTTCTCGACGTGTGTGGGGCCACCCAAGATTGTCGCCGCGGTGGCGGGAGGGGTCCGTGACGGTGTGCGTAAGGAAAGGGTTTCCCCTAATGGGCCGGTCGGCTCTCTACCTTTCATCTTCGTCCATTTCCCTTCATTGGTCATCAAGTGGTAGGCGAACATAAACACTTTGTATGTGCATGTGAAATAAGAAAAAAAGGAAAAAAAGAAAAGATAAAAAAGAAAGGACAGTGTACACGTAAGAGTCAGTCAGACAAAACAAGCATGGTCTCCAGCTATCAATCTTTGCCACCAATTTCTGCCGGGCTTACTTCTCGGAGGCAGGAGAGTCTTCCGGGGTCCTCATTGATGCCGGCTACTAACGTTCGAACTTTGAAAATAAAATATGCCTCACGCTGTTCGCGCTCACGCCTGTTTGAGAAACCAGACTGCAACAGTGTTACGCTGATATTTTCAAAACTATGGTTTGGCAGGCGCAGATGTCTAGATAAAGGTAGCTTCGGCAGTGAAGTGGCGTGGTACCGGTGATTATTGAACCGCAGCCGAAATGGCGTGTTTGTTTGGCCGATATATTCTTGTCCGCAGATGTTGCAATGTAGCATGTATATTACGTTACTGGAGTCACAATTAAGGCTTTCAGTTACGCAGAATTTGAGTCCGAGAAGTTCGCTTTAGATTGACGTGTTGTGACCATCTGTGGGCATACCTTGCATCGAGCTTTTCCGCAGGGATGGCACCCTGATTGAATTTTGGGGGTGTTAGTTTTTGCTCTGACAAAAAGGTCCTTCAGAATTTTATGCCTTCGGTACACCACGTAAGGTGGCTTCGCGAAAATACAAGTTAGTCGTTTGCTTTGCCTGATTATGTTTGATTGGCGGGAAAGTATGTTGTTGATTCGTGGCGCTGATGAGAAGTAAGTTAGGACAAGTCTCGTTTGGGAAGTCGTTTTAGATACTCTGTTTGGTTCCTTAATTATATCATTCCTGTTCACGTTGCGAGTACGTAGTATGGCATCATCAATATTGTCTTCCGGATAATTGTGTTTCAATAAAGAATGCTTCGGGAGTTCTTAGTGTTTGTCAAATTTTCGCATATCAGTGCATATTCTTCGGTACCGGTAGGCCTGAAACTATAGAATACCCATTTTGCAATGCTTTGGGTGGCTGCTGTTGAAAAGTAGATACATTTGACAGTCTGTAGGCTTTTTGGAAAGGTTTGTTGACAAGCGGTCATTTTTTACCGTGACATTGACGTCCAAGAAGTTAATGCTAGTTTTGGAAATTTTGTGCGTGAATTTAATTGACGGGTGGCACTTGTTAAAATCCTCTATGAAACGGAAAAGACTTCCCTCATCGTGGTTCCATATCATAAAAATATCGTCTAAGTATCTTCTGTAGTAGAAAAGTTTCAAAGTGCGTCCCTCAATGAATGGAATTTGAAGTGAAGCCATAAAGGTGCTCGCAAAGCTTGGGGCCATTTTCGTGCCCATTGCAGTGCCACTGACCTGAAGGAAATGCTTGCCATTGAACTCAAAATGGTTATAATTTAGTACAAGTTCAATAAGAGTAAACAGTACCTTGCCACTTACACTAGTTGATGAGTCAGACTTTACATATTCAGAAACCATAGCCACCATTCCGTCATGGTGGTGTATGTTGGTGTACAGTGAGCAGACGTCCATGGTCACCAGAAAACTGCCGCCTTGGATGTCGAGACTTGAAGTTTCGCAGATGAAGTGTTTTGTGTCCTTTAGGTAATAAGGAAAATTTGGGGGGATGTTTTTTATTAAGGAATTGATATATTCTGATATATTTTCTGTTGATGTGCTGTTACTGGATACTATCGGACGTCCCGGATTGCCTGCCTTGTGTGTTTTATCCAGTACACACACACACACACACACACACACGTATATATATATATATATATATATATATATATATATATATATATATATATATATATATATATATATATATATATATATATATATATATATATATATATATGTGTGTGTGTGTGTGTGTGTGTATATGACGCTATGATGACTGGGCGACGTGGCCTGGCTCGTACGCCATGTTTATTCCATTCTCACTTCTTCCTCATCTGCTTCTACAAACCATTCATCCCATCATATGTCACATATATATATATATATATATATCTATATATATATATATATATATATATATATATATATATATATATATATATATATATTGTTACACAAGGCGTAGTAAATTAATGGGGGTTTTTAATGGGCCCTGAGTCCGCGATCACCGTCTAATGATGATGATCACAGCCATGGCTCGTACCCACTCAGGGGGATCGCAGTGGAGGCAACGTCGTCTTCCTTCTATGCCCACGCTTCCCTTGTTTTTCTGGTAGTGATACTTTGTATCATTCCTCCTCTCTCAGACGAAGCCCTCTGGGTGAGTCATTCTTGCATCCTTCGCGTAAACGGCTTCAGGCGGGCAACATGCGTCACCTCCGTCTTGCATGAACGTCGGCCACTAGTGGTGACACGTGCAATTTCATAGTTGACCTCGCTGACACGACGGAGTATCACAAAAGGACCGGCATAGTGTGCCAGTAGCTTTTGGCTCAAGCCACGTCTGCGTATTGGGGTCCACACCCACACTAGATCAGCGGGGGCATAGGTTACATGCCTGTGTTGACTGTCGTAGCGAGTTTTAGATGACTCTTGCGCTGCCAGTGTACGTAAGCAGGCAAGTCGACGGGTCTCTTCCGCACGACACAAGGTTTCAGCAATTGTTAAATCGTCATGGATGACAAAAGGAAAGATAGTGTCCAGCGTATGTCGAGGTGAGCGAGCGTAGAGCAGATAGAAAGGGCTATAGCCTGTCGTTTCGTGTTTCGACGTGTTGAAGGGGTACGTGACGAACGGTAATACTTCATCCCAGTTTTTGTGGTCAGAGGCGACGTACATTGACAACATGTTGATCAACGTTCGGTTTGTGCGCTCGGTGAGACCGTTAGTTTGCGGATGATACGCAGTTGAGTGTCGGAACTTGGAGGCACACAAACGAAGTAATGATTCAACAATATCAGTGGTGAATTGTCGACCACGGTCACTTATTATCACGCGAGGAGGTCCGTGTCGGAGGATGACTGAGTTCAACAGGAACTCCGAAACCTGGACTGCCGTGGCGGAGCATAAGGCAGCCGTCTCGCAGTACCGCGTCAGGTAGTCGGCGCATACAATTATCCACCGGTTACCTTTTGAGGAGCGGGGAAATGGTCCCATCAGATCAATGCCGACCTTTTCAAAAGGGGAACCGGGAGGCTTTACAGGTTGCAGGTGACCAACTGGACCCGAGGAGGGCCGCTTGTGGCTCTGGCACTGCATACAGCTGGCCACGTAGTTCTGAATTGTTTTGCTCATTTTCGGCCAATAGAACCGCTCTTTCGTGCGACTAAGTGTTCGTGCGGTGGCTAGATGGCCAGAGGTGGGGTCATCATGCGTGAGACGCAGAACAGACGTTTGGAGGGACGCAGGAACAACCAGCAGAAAGCGGGCGCCCGTCGTGGACAAGTTTCTCTGATAAAGAAGATCATTTCGGACGCAGAATTAGCCTTCGCTTAATGAATTTCTCGCTCCAGGGGGATCGCAGTGGAGGCAACGTCGTCTTTCTTCTATGCCCACGCTTCCCTTGTTTTTCTGGTAGTGATACTTTGTATCAATATATATATATATATATATATATATATATATATATATATATATATATATATATATATATATATATATATATATATATATATATATATATGTTTGTGTGTGTGTGTGTGGATGCGTGCGTGTGTGTATGAAAAGAGATCAGACAAAACTTAGTGGTTCACTTAGAATAGTTCCAATGGTTTCGACCAGTGTACCGGTCAAAACTGTTGGAGATAAAACTAAGACAACCGCTTAGTTATGTCTTTTCCCTTCCCTAGTACGTTTGGCCCATTGCAAAAACTTCATCAAATATGAAGCTACAAAAATCATCAAAATGGCAATGTTGTCAAAATTTCACAATGTTGTGACATAGCCTCTTAATTATTTCATTCTCCCGTAACACCATCAGTGAGTGATTACTGTGACTACTGTTGTGATGGAAAACTATGCCTTGTTGATTTAACCAGCGTGCAGCCAAGAGGAACCACTGTGGAAAGTTAGTGGGCACCCCCCCACCCAACTTCTTTTAGTGGGGAGGAGCTCGTGTCCTCGGCCCCCTCCGGCTGATACGCCTATGCAGGAGTCCCTTCATCGTCCTATTCTTCATATTTTGTCATATACTCATAACATACGCCCTTCTTATAAGAGCTTTTCTATATAAACTGCTCCTGACGTTGCCGCGAACTCCATCGTCCTAATGTATCATAGTTCTGTCCTCTCGATGCACGTCACCGGCGCACTCACAACACAGCACAAGACTAATCGCTTCACCACACATCATAGGTATTCTACCATAACGTCAAATTGCCGCGCCCGAAACAAAGAACGAAGACGATGTGCGCGCCAACAGCCTCGTGAAAAGGGGGATTGAAGAAGACGACGTGCTTTTTGTTTTTATCGCCTGCTCTTGGCTCCTGCATAAAAACACACGCCGTCGGTTCTCGAACTCAACGTCTCGGTGCACTGCTTACGTTGAACCGCGACACTGGTGGAGGTGCTGGGTTGCAAGCCTGCCAATGCTCAACACCCCCTCTGGGAGCCATTCATCAAGTCCCGACACACAGCCACCTGTTACGACACCAGTGCACCGCTTCAGTCGGCGATTGCTAGGCCTATCTCCTGAGCTGACCTCCTTCGACAAACATTCTACCAGGCATTACGTACCTCTACCAATGGCCTCCGCTAGCCAGCCACAGTTGGTCCAAGGGATACAAGCCAGCCCCGTTTCCAATTCAGCCCAGGTAACACTTCTTCAGCCGCTTGCGCCTGATTGCTTCAGTGGTGCCCCACATGAAGATGTTGAAGATTGGCTTGAGCATTACGAACACGTTGCCGACATCAACCAGTCGAATGCTCAACAGAAGCTCGCCCGCACGTACTTCACTCTCGATGACGGCGCTCACACGTGGCTTGAGAATCGAGAAGGCCGTATATCCACATGGGATGAGTTTCGTCAGCAGCTGATTGACACCTTTGCTAGCGTCGACCGTCGAGAGCGGGCTCAGCAGTTGCTCGAGTTAAGGCTTCAAAAACCTAACAAAACTGTGGCATTGTTTGCTGAAGACGTGACGCGCCTATGTCGTCGGGTTGATCCCAACATGTCCGAAGAGAAGAAGTTGCGCTACCTTATGCGCGGCATGAAAGAACAACTGTTTGCTAGACTTGTGCGCAAAGCCCCATCTACCGTAGCCGAATTTATAAGAGAAGTCACTGCCATTGAGCGTGCTCTGCTCCAAAGATCGAGGCATTATGATCGCTCGTCCACTACCACTCCAATCAATGCCACTTCAGTTACTCTGGACAATCAGGGCTCCCTACGTATCCTGATCAGAGATATTGTCCGAGAAGAAATTCAAAAGCTTTGGACTCCTCCAGTGGATACACCAGTGACCGCCGTTGCAGCAGTCGTTCGTGACAAACTTAGGCACGCTTTTCAGCAGCTGATCTCGGTCACGATCAGCGTCAACTGAGTTACGCCGACGCTGTCTGCCGTCCACCACCCGTCCCGCCTATTACATCATACTACCAGCCACCTACAGCCGCACCTTCGTCGCAACCATTGCAGGAGGCTTTCAGACGTCGGCCCATGTCTCCGATGTCTCCATGCCACCAGCCACCACTTGCCGCGCCTTACTCACCACCACGAGAGGACATAAGACGCCCACAATTTCGCAGAACGGACGCTTGGCGCACCGTCGATCGGCGCCCTCTCTGCTACAACTGTGGTGGTGCCGGCCATATAGCTCGCTATTGTTGGTACCACGACTCATCGCTTCGCCCGTCTCGGCCAGGGTACGACGGTCGCCGTGCCAACGACGACTACAATGTTCGCCATGACGACCCTGGTTTTCGAGGACATTCAACAACGTGGTCTCCCTATCACGAGTCGCTTCCCAATCGCCAGCCCCATTCCGCCCACAGGTCACGCTCTCCATCCCCTGCTCTGACATTGTCACCGAATCGACGTACTTTTGCTGACCTTCGGGAAACAAGGTCTTCCAGCGCTTACCGGGGAAACTAAAGGCGGTGACCTCTCGGGGTAAGGTCGCAGCCCGACCACAAAACGATAAATAGTCCCCAGCACTGCCGCTACAGAACGACTCGACGCCGACGAATAATAACAACGACGAAATGGTAAGCGATGACCTCGATGTAGTTATTGATGGACAGCAAGTGACGGCCTTAGTCAATACGGGTGCTGATTTTTCCATAATAAGTCACAAGCTGGCTGATCATCTTAGAAAAGTAAAAACGATATGGACAAGACCACATATAAGAACAACGGGTGGTCAATTGCTGCTGTCTACTGAAAGATGCACAGCAAGAATCAGCATTGGAGATTCTTCTTTCGTCGCGACTTTCATTGTTTTCCCAGAGTGCTGCAAAGATTTAATTTTAGGAATGGACTTTCTCAGGGAGCATGGCGCAATAATCAACATCCCGGACCGCGTGGTTTCATTTTACGAGATTGCTCGTCTGACTGATCCTACATCAGCAGAGCACAAATCCTTTCGTCTCAAAGACCACAATATAGTCGTGCCACCTCAATCATGTATCCTCGTTTCAGTAGCATGTGACGTACCGTTCGACGGTGAAGGAGTCGCCGACCAATGAACCTCGCTTCTTTTAACACACGGGATTTCCGTAGCATGAGGAATAGTCAATGTCACCGATGGCCGAACGAACTTGCTGTTGACCAATTTCACCTCCGAGCGACGGCACCTTCCAAAAGGCACAACGTTGGCACGTTTCGACGAGATCGCAGGTGTTTGTGACTGCTTTTCAGCACTCGCCGCAACATCTGCACAACACCCTCGTGACCTAGCACCCAACCTTAACGTCAGCCCTACATTAACTCAGCAACAGCGGGAACACCTGCTTGTGCTGCTAGACGAGTTCCACGACTGTTTCGCGTCGACTTCGAAAGTTAGCCGGACGTCCTTGACCAAGCACCGAATCACCACAGAGGACACGGCTAGACCAATCCATCAAAATCCGTACCGTGTGGCTTCAAAAGAACGAGAAGCAATAGAACAGCAGGTAACAAAAATGCTTGAAGACGACGTCATTCAACCGCCGAAAAGCCCCTGGGCATCACCTGTTGTTCTAGTGAAAAAGAAGGACGGCAGCCTGCGTTTCTGTGTGGACTATCGAAAGCTAAATCAGGTTACAAAAAAGGACATGTACCCGCTTCCCCGCATAGATGATTCGATTGACAGGCTTCGAAAAGCACGTTACTTCTCTTCCATGGACTTAAAGAGCGGATATTGGCAAACTGAAGTAGACCCCAGCGATCTTGAGAAAACCGCTTTTGTGACGCCAGACGGACTGTACGAATTTAATGTTTTACCATTTGGCTTGTGCTCCGCACCTGCTACTTTCCAGCGTCTCATGGATACCGTTCTCTCTGGGCTAAAATGGAGAACCTGCCTAGTATACCTTGATGACGGCATTGTGTTTTCTACAACGTTTGACAAACACCTTGAACGATTGCAAATGGTCTTGCAGGCCATACGCGCCGCAGGCCTGACGCTCAAGTCGGAGAAATGTCATTCATTCATTCATTTCATTCATTTTATTACCTTAAAGGTCCCCAGGGGGACATTACATAAGGGGTGGGGTTACAAAAAACGTACAAAAAAGCCATGAATTAGCTTGAAAAATGGCTTGTGACGCTCTGCATAAATGTTGATGGACAGGTGATTGCTGCAATATGGTGGGGGAGGTCATTCCAGTCTTTTGCTGCACGAAAACAAATGAGGCAGCAAAAGTAACGGTGCGGGAACGTCGACGGGCAACTTGAAAGACATGGCCAATGCGATATGACCTGCGAAATGGGGGGGAAATGTAAGGTTCGATTGCAGGTGGACTGTGAAAAAGTTTATGAAACAAGCAAAGGGTAGCATTGCGGCGGCGGGAAGATAGAGGGGACAGACCAATTTCTTCTTTTAAAGATGACACGCTAATGTGATAGGCATTTGAGGAATGAATGAATGTAGTAGCACAGTTTTGAAGTGATTTGAGTGCAGTAATGAGATACGCGTGTTGTGGGCTCCAAATTGACGATGCATATTCAAGATTGCTTCTTACGAGGGACTGATATGCTAATAATTTTACATGGCGGGGTGCGTTGCACAGATGACGTTTTAGGAAGCCGAGAGTACGATTAGCAGCTGCGATGATAGTCCGGATGTGCTCAGCCCAAGTTAGGTCACTGCACAAAGTTAGGCCAAGGTATTTGTAGGATTGCACAAGTTGAACAGCAGTGTTAGAGATTACGCAGGAAGTGGTGAGTGGGTTATGGCGACGCTGAAACGACACAAGTTTACATTTGTTAGGATTAAGTTCCATTTTCCACCGTTCACACCAACGCTGCACTTGGTTAATGTCACTTTGGAGGCTAATTTGATCCGATTCATTCGTTACTGTGCGGTACAAAATGCAGTCATCAGCAAACATGCGTATGTTACAAGTTAAGTTCGTTGGTAGGTCGTTAATATATACTAGAAATAACAAGGGGCCAAGGACGGAACCCTGAGGGACACCTGATGTAACTGGAATAAAGATGGAGAGCTGATCATTTACAAGGACAGATTGGGAACGGTAATGTAAGAATTCTTGGATTCAGATTAAGACTGCGGGGTGTAAGTTTAAGTGGGAAAGTTTTAGTAACAGGTGTTTATGAGGTACCTTATCAAATGCTTTGGTGAAATCTAGAAATATGGCGTCGGTTTGAAGGATATTATCGAGATTGGAATGAAGGTCATGAACAAGAAGTGCTAGTTGAGTTTCGCATGAAAACCCTTTTCGGAAGCCATGTTGTCCAGGATGAAAAAAATTAACCTTGTCAAGAAACTGATAATGTGAGTGAATATGACGTGTTCCATGATTTTGCAAGGCACTGAAGTTAATGAGATGGGACGATAATTTAGAGGCGAGTTTTTGTTACCAGCTTTGAAGACTGGAATGACCTTCCCCTTTTTCAAATCGTCGGGCAGTTGGCCTGTGGCAAGTGACTTCGAAAACAATAAACATAAATATTCGGCACAGACATCTACAGTGTTTTTAAGAAACTTGGAGTTAATATTGTCTACACCCGCGGAGGACGACAGCTTTAGGTTGTTAATTATAGATATTATACCAGACCCGGAAATTGTGATGGGTGGCATCAGGAGTTCTATAGTGGAAGTCGGCATGTAAAATGAAAGGTCTCTTTCTTTTGTGTCACTGATCCAAATGCGCTATTAAAGATGTTTGCACAATCAACGTCACTTACAGGTCTGCCGGCATCGTCGTTGAGGTTAGTAGACTGCGTGGGGTGAGGGTTGATTATTTCAAAAAACTTGCGTGGATCACTATTTAGAATGGTCGGCAAGTTATAGTTATAGAAAGATTGTTTTGCTTCGCATATCTTTCCTAGGTAGTCAAGTTCGGCTACATAGTATTTTTCCCAAGCGCATTGGCTTCCCTTCTGTTTGGCTGAACGAAAGAGGCGTTTCTTTTTGTTTTCTAGGCGTTTTAATGTTTTGGTGAACCAGGGCTTTTGAGTGTCGGTCTGGAGATTAAATGTGGGTATATGTTTGCTCACAAGATAATCCACTTTGTCCGCAAAACATTTCCAGCTATCTTGCACTGATCTATTTTGGAAAAATGATTCGAAAGATGGAAAAAAAGAGCGGAGTTCATCAATGATAGCTGTGTAATTACCTTTGTCTTAAAGACGTATAGTTTTTTTACTTTTCTGACGAGACACCGGTTTGAACGTAAACTCAGCATGAATTACCTTGTGATTGCTAATTTCTGGAAGATATGAAATGGACGAAAGGCTGCCAGGGTGATCTGTTAGTATTAAGTCAAGGGTATTGGCGCACGTTTGAGTTACGCGAGTTGGTTCAGTTACAAGTTGGGTTAAGTTAAAGTTAAGGCACACATCAAGAAAGTCATGCGCTTCGGCTTCTCCTGACGTCAAAGTAATTTGGTTTACCCAGTCAATGAGAGAATGATTGAAATCCCCAAAAAGAAGAATGCGGGCGTTAGGGTACGCAGTAGTTAAATCATTTAACGTGTCGTTAAGTTTACTGGCAAAGTCGGGAGTGCTGTGGGGAGGTCTATAACAGGCACCAATTAAACAGTTTCAGGAGTGGCACGGCAAAGAAGCCATATAATTTCGAGGTCAGTCTGAATGTTAAGCGCATTACAAGAAATATCTTTGCTGATTGCAATAGCCACGCCCCCGCCTCGCCTGTCTATACGGTCCTTGCGAAACACTGTAAAATTTGAAAGGTCTGTAAGAACTTCATGGTCGCTAATGTCACTGTATAGCCATGTTTCTGATAAAACTAGTATGTTGCTGCTCGACGAGAAAACAAGATTAGAAATTACGTCTCGCTTTGGAAGAAAACTGCGTATATTAGTAAAAATAACTGATAGCGAAAGTAGTGGGCGTGGGGTGGATCTGGGGCCATGACGCGCGTTTGGATTGCGAGAAACTAGCTATAGTAATTCTTTAACGGTTTGTGACGATTCCTCAAATACGTAGCGTTTCTTGCCCATGCGTAGTGTTTTGAAGGTCAACATAAATGGACATGACTGGGACTTAGTGAAAGCGATAAGATGCCTGCGAGCAATTCGAACTGTTGCGGAAAAGTCTTCGCCAACGCTGTAACCGGTGTTTTTAAGTTTGCGGCCGTTTGAAAGAATCTTGTGCTTTGTTTTAAAAGTACTGAATTTTACAATTATCGGCCTTGCTTTGCCCACAGCGTAACGGCCAAGACGATGTGCTCTGTCTATATCTTTTGATTCAATATTCATTTCCATGTGAATAGCACAAAGAGCAATGACTAATTTTTCACTTCTGCTTTGGGGAACTGCAGTTTCTTGGCCATGTCGTCAGTTTTGCAGGAGTTCGTCCAGACCCCAAAAAAGTTGCCGCCGTCGCACAGTTTCCAACACCATCAAATAAAAAGGCAGTGAGGCGTTTTCTGGGTCTCTGTGTATGTTATCGGCGGTTTATTCCAGATTTTTCGCGCATTGCGTCAACTTTAGCTCGTCTCACGAGGAATGACGTTGCATTTGTTTGAAGTGACGAACAGGAAGATGCTTTCAATGACTTGCGGCAACGTCTACAGACGACCCCCATGCTTGTCCATTTTGATGACACAGCCCTTACAGTGCTCCATACTGACGCCAGCAATGTTGGCCTCGGAGCTGTGCTTGCGCAGCGCTAGGACGACGAGGAAAGAGTGATCACTTACGCAAGCAGAACTTTGTCACGCACAGAAGCAAATTACTCGACCACTGAAAAGGAATGCCTCGCCGTGGTGTGGGCAGTTATGAAATTTCGCACATACCTCTACGGCCGCCCATTCAAGGTTATCAGTGACTGCCACTCGTTGTGTTGCTTAACAAGTCTGAAAGATCCTTCCGAGCGATTGGCACGCTGGAGCCTTAGACTACAGGAGTTTGATATAACGATGGTGTATAAGTCGGGAAAGCGCCACACGGACGCCGACTGCCTATCTCAATCACCAAGAGTCGGCTGCTGCTTTTGATGAAGAGACAGCGTTCCTCGGAATCCTCGACACGTCAGCCATCGCAGATCACCAGCATGACGATCCTGCATGAGCTACTTGGCTTGATTAATTATTTAGAAGGACGAAGCCAGAATGCACCAAAAGCCTTTACAAGAGGACTATCGTCGTTCTGTCTGCGAAACAATGTCCTTTACAAAATGAACTTCTCGTCAGACGGGTCCACCTACCTGCTTGTCGTCCCTACCACTCTTCGTTCTGAGGTGTTGCAAGCGTGCCACAACGAGGTGACATCTGGACATTTAGGCTACACGCGCACACTGAGCAGAGTTCGAGGGAGATATTACTGTCCTAGACTCACCGCTGCCATGAAGCATCATGTTTGGACCTGCCTCGATTGCCAGCGGCGCAAGTCACTTCCAACGAAACGAGCCGGTTTGCTACACCCTGTCCAGATCCCGACAACGCCATTTGACCAGATCGGAATGGACCTTTGGGCCCACTTCCCACCTCTAGTGTTGGCAACCGTTGGGTTATAGTGGCGACCGACTAGATTACTCGCTACGCTGAGACAAAGGCCATCCAGAGAGGCACAGCAGAGGAGGTAGCCAGGTTCTTCATAGAGAACATTGTGCTGAGACACGGTGCGCCATCGATCGTTATAACAGATCGCGGAACCACATTTACGGCGGTGCCTTTAGATCATGTGTTGGGGCTCAGCGGTGCTATTCATCGCAAGTCGACAGCTCACCATCCACAAACCAACGGGTTGACCGAGCCACTTAACAAAACTCTGGAAGACATGCTTTCAATGTATGTGGACATCGAACACAAAAACTGGGACGGGATTCTCCTTTCCATAACGTTCGCATACAACACTGCGAAACAAGAAACCGCACGGATGACCCCATTCAGCCTTGTTCACGGACGAGAAGTAAGAACGATGTTAGACGCGATGCTGCCACACGAATGCGATGACAACGAAACGAGTGCCGACGCGTTTACTCAACGCGCTGAGCAAGCCAGGCAGCTCGCACGTCTGCAAATATACCAACAGTAAAAGTACGACACAGGCCGCCATAACCAACGTCATACACATGTAACGTACAAAACCGGGGACAGGGTATGGGTGTGGACGCCTGTACGAAGACGGGGACTATCCGAAAAATTGCTCAGAAGGTACTTCGGACCTTATCGAGTACTGCGACTACTAAGCGACGTTACCTATGAAGTCGTTCCGGATAGCCCAAACTGTTCAAGGCGTCGCCAGCACCGACCTGAGCTTATGCACGTTGTGCACATTAAGCCATACGTCAGCGAGTGACTTTGCGAGGCACCGTCTCTTCTACAAAGTGACTTCATGCGCGAATTACTGTCTCAGCTATACCATCGGGGCGATGCTCTTTTAAGGGGAGGCAAATGCCGCGCCCGAAACAAAGAACGAAGACGATGTGCGCGCCAACAGCCTCGTGAAAAGGGGGATTGAAGAAGACGACGTGCTTTTTGTTTTGCTCGCCTGCTCTTGGCTCCTGCATAAAAACACATGCCGTCGGTTCTCGGACTCAACGTCTCGGTGCACTGCTTACGTTGAACCGCGACAATATCATGTATTGCAACAATTGTTTGGAAATTCATAGTATCTACACTATTACAATTCCACTGCACCTAAGTCACAACACCCTTCACCACCGCCGCAATCCCTGCAACAGTTTCTACCACAGCAATTACTGCATGAACAATTCTAACAACTGTTTTTATTCTTAAATTTTGTGAGCTTCTGCTCATAAAGTAAGCACCAACATTTTCTTTTCCTTTGACGTATTAGATGTGAAAGCGATATTCTTGGAGCTGAAGGCTCTATCGCATCACTCGAGCATTCGTTAACTTTGCTTTCCTTTACTACTCCAAGGGTTGATGATCTGCTTTTATTTTGAGATGTTCCCGTACAGATAAATATGAAACAGCTTTACTGCTCAGACCTGAGCCAGATATTTTTTCTTCACTCTCGAGTAATACCGCTATCACTTTATTAGGTGCTTGCTCGCTTAGAAAACGGGACGTTGTGTACCGTTCTATGGCTGTAGCAGAACAGCCCCGAGCACTTTTTTGATGCATAGGTGCGTAGAACAAATTCCTATTCAAATTTCGGTGCTAGTAGCACTACAGGCTCAGCCATGTGTTCTTTGAGGGTCTCGAATGCGACCTTTTGCGCTTTCGTCCATTCAACTGTGTTGTTGGCAGCTTTCTTCGTCAGCTCCACCAAAGGATAAACTACTTCAGCGTAGTGTGGAATAAATTTTCCGTAGAACCCTGTCAAACCTAAAAAAGATTCAAGCTCTTTTTTCTTCTTTGGGGGTCTACCTGCTTGAATTTTCTCCAGAATCTCTCTTTTGTAGCAATGTGGCCCAGGCCCAACTTGTGTCCAAAGAATGTCACTGCTTGAAATCCAAACTCAGGCTTAATTTTCAGCCCGGCCTCATGTAACTTTCGGAAGAGTATTTCCAGTGTTTTAGATGCGGAAGCATCTTATACTCGCGCCTTGTAGTGCGCCGTCCGCACCGCTTCTCGAACATTCGACAGCTGACGCACGCGCATGCGCCGTCGCGCCATCGCCCACTCTTCCACCATCTGTGCATCCCTTCCTCCTCTACACACCGCGCGTGCTTCACTCCTCCACCATCTGTGCACCCTTCCTCCTCTACACACCGCGTTCGACATCTACGATTCTCCTGATTCTCCAGTGGACGCGCATGTGGCGTCGCGCTTCGAGAACATTCAACAGCTGACAGTGCATGCGCCGTCGAGCTGTATATATACTCAAGGTCGGCGCTCGCTCGCTCAGTTGCCGCTCGTCGGTTGGTTTGTACGGCGCGTCGACGTCCAAGGTCGCGGTGAAATGAATTCCAACGAATCCACAAGCACAATGATCGACGTCCCTTCGACCAGCGCCGCCCTTTCGCATACGTGTGTACGTGTTCACTCATTTAACACGCCCTCCTACAACCACGTTAACCAATTTAGCCATCGACCCAAGTAAGTCGCAATTTAACACCCCATTTCACAACCACGTTAACCAATTTAGCCATCAACCCAAGTAAGTCGCACTTTAACACCCCGTTAACCAATTATATGCTCCGCATCCTCCTCAGTGTTCCCCCGAGGGAAGCTGCGGGCAATTTTTTTAATGCTCTTGCTATGTATCCGCAGCAAACAGAATACCGTCAATGTATTGTTTGACGTTGCTGAGAACATGGAGAACTCTTCTCATCAGTTTTGTGAAAATGGCTGCTGCAGTCTTATGTCCGAAAGGCGTCTACCCTAATTGAAATAACCCTCGTGTGCAGAAAAACGCCGTATTTTCTTTGTATGCTTCTGTCATGGGTACTCTTCGATACCCCTTGACTAAGTCTAATATCGAAAAGAACCGTTTTTAGCCAACTTTTGCAAAAACTACGTCTATTCTCGGTGTAGGTCATGACTTACAAGACATGCATGTCATGATTTCCACGTAGGGCTTGTCAATTATGTTCACCATGCAGTCATGTCATACCATACCAATTCTGCAATACGTCAACTGAACGAAACCACCGCAATAGCAGTGAGAACTTGACATGATTCTTCATAATATTCATGACGCATATATGATGATTTTCGTGAATTCGCTCGTCACTAAAATGGTCATACTTTCATGGTATGCCATACTAATTTTGGTAGAAATCCCATCATTGAAACGGTGCGGAGAGCTAAATGTCATAGGAGTATAGATAGATAGATAGATAAATAGATAGATAGATAGATAAAAAGATAGCAGATAGATAGATAGATAGATAGTTCGATAGATAGATAGATAGATAGACAGATAGATAGATAGATAGATAGATAGATAGATAGATAGATAGATAGATAGATAGATAGATAGATAGATAGATAAGGTCAAAGTCACCGAAGTTCACTCAGAAATGGTTCGCACTTAAAACAAGGCTATAGGAAAATTATGGAGCTTGCATTGAAGTCGCGATTTTGAATAGACTTCATACTTGATGGACACCATGATAGTCCTAGTTGCGGATAGCGCTTGGTGCTCATTACGTCTGTGTTTACGTCTGTGTTTTATCGAGCGTCTTGTCCCGCCATCTAGCGAACAGCTGCCTAAATGGAGCTAAAACAGTCAGAATGAAAGGACTCTGTATCATGTCTGAACCAGCATTTTAATGGCGTTTACATAAACTCAAAGACTGACGTAACCTTAGGGTAGGTCCAAACAGCTATATAAACTGAGTTGTTATTTTAATGACACAATAATGTCACTACTTGACTGGCGACTGCATCAGTGCGTAGTGGCACTCAACCAGCAAAACTGTGCTTGAAAATGACGGCAAGATGCGCAAGTCAATAATTTTATAACTGTAACGTTCAGAGCGATCACGGTCTGAAAAAAAAATGGGACCACTAATGCACATTCTTTATTTCAATCTGCGCTTTTTCATTGAACACAAATAGGTGTGGGTGCTAACACATTTGCTTATACAGAGAGACTGAATCAGAAGCCATCGTGTCGCTCAGCTCGAACCTGTTTTTAGGGGCGAAACTCCTTAGGGTCGAGCTATATCGCGGGTCTGTGCCCCAGAGGATGTGAAATGCGAGATGGTGGTACTTGGAGTGTTCACTAGGTGGACGCACAGATGGATGCACAGATGAACAGACTATTTATTTATTTATTTTTTATTATACCTCAAAGGCCCTCAACAGAGGACTTTACTTCAGAAAGTGGGCGAACAATAAAGATTCAGTAAAACAACGATTCCATGGCATTCCTAAATGTATCTCTGTTGGAATGGTCAAAGACGCTTGAGGGAAGTTTGTTCCAGTTCCTGGCTGCCTGAAGAAAGAAGGAATGAAGGTGGGCTGTAGTGCAAGCAGGAGGGTGGTACACGGCCTTGTGGTGACTGGTGTGGGCTGGTGTGATGGGCTGTCTGAATAAGAGAGTTATGATGAAATGCATGATATATTTCGTGGTACAATGAGAGTCTAGAAATCTTACGACGATGGTCAAGGTTAGGTAATCCTGCTTTACATTTAAGGGTAGTAACACTGGTGTGCTATGAGTAGTCAGAATAGATGAATCTAACTGCACGGTTTCGAACTAGTTCAATAGATTTACTTAGGTTACTTTGCGGTGGGTCCCAAATGTTAGATGCGTAATCTAGTATAGGGCGAATTAGAGTTTTGTAGGCTAGTAGTTTTACTGAAGGAATGGCAAGATGTATGTTACGACGAAAGCAACTAAGAGTTTTGTTAGCATTGTTAGCCATTTTACTCACATGAGAAGACCAGTTTAGATTCTGCGAAATGTTAACGCCAAGGTAATTAATACAGCTGAGGGAAGAAACTGTGCAGACATTTATTATATAGTTAGCAGCAGCAAAGTTTTGGCGTCTGTGGAATGAAACAAGTGCAGTTTTATTACTATTTAAAACCATGAGCCATTTACTGCACAACTTGCCAAGTTTTAGTAGGTCACGCTGGAGAGTAACTCTATCTGAAACGTTAGAAATGGGTCGGTATATTACACAGTCATCAGCAAAGAGGCGAATGCTAGATCAAATATTATCTGGTAAGTCATTTATGTAAATTAGTAAGAGGAGAGGGCCCAGAACCATTCCTTGTGGTACACCGGAAATGACGTTAGAAAGAGATGAAGACGTATCATTAGCTTCTACGAATTGCTGAGGGTTAGTGAAAAAGTTTTTAATCCGATTGTAGACAAGTTGGTTAAGGTTCAAATGAGAGAGCTTTAGAAGAAGGCTGTTATGGGGAACTTTGTCAAAGGCTTTCTTGAAATCTATATAAAAATAGCGTGAACTGGTATGTTAGGGTCTACACTTGCGTGTAAGTCATAGATAAATAATGCATGCTGAGAATCGCATGAGACTCCTTTTTGGAGTCCGTGTTGGTTAGGGGCAAAAACTTAACTAAGACGAGGAATTTAGCAATTTTGGAATGAATTATATGTTCCATTACTTTTGACAGACGCTGGTTAGGGATATCGGTCGGTAACTAGATGAACCTGGTTTTGGAACTGGAAATATCTTACCTACTTTCTAATTATGAGAAACAGTGCCGGTTGAGAGCGATTGCTGAAATACATGAGAAAGAACAACACTGGCAGTTTCTTTGGTGTTCTTGAGCACCTTAGCATTGATGCCATCAATGCCAAAGGATGAAGTAAGTTTTAACGATTCCATGATTTTCTGGATACCTTGAGGTGAAAACATGACATCGGCCATGGGAGGTAGTTGAGAGGAGATACATTACAGAGGTTATCAATTGGTTCTTTGGTAAAGACAGAAGAAAAAGTAAGGTTTAGTGCTTCAGTTACTTTGTTATAGGTGATAGGCTGTCGTGTATCATCCAATATGGGTATGGATTTGTTTTCGTGTCATGGGTTAATCACCTTCCAAAACTGTTTGGGGTTAGTGCGGAGTAAATTGGGCAAGGTTATTTCATTGAAGAGTCGTTTCGCTTTATCTACAGCGCAGCAGTACAGTTTTGCTGTGGCCTTATTTTTTTGCCATGCCATGGCATTTTTGGTGGTTTTTTTTCCAAGCAAAATTGTCGCCTCTTTTTGTTTTTAAGCTTTTAGGTTCAAGATTAAACTAACTGTAAAAGCTGCGTTCACAAATTTCTACGGCTGGGATGTAAGTGCTGATCAGCTCATGCATTTAGGATTTAAACATGAACAAATTTGTTGTAATAGCTCTTTCTTTAAAATCTTTGAATAATAGTTGCCAGAATATTTTTAATTCTTTATTGAAGCTGATATAGTCGCCCTTATTGTATAGGGTGAGCTTTTTGCTTGTTTTCGTGCGCCGGTTCAGCCTACAGTAAAAACAACCATGAATGACCTTATGATCAGTGATTCCATCGAGGTATGAAATTGAAGTGATTCTCTCAGGATGGGTGGTTAATACGAGATCAAGTATACTGGCAGAATTTTCGGCTTGCCTTGTTGTTGCATTAAAAATTTAGTTAGGAAAAACGTTAAACATGGATCGACAAAGTTGCTTTCAATGTTTTGTTTCGATGTGACGAAGACGAGATCAGACGACTCTATGTTCGGAAAATAAAGTTGCTGAATAAGACAACTGTGGCACTAGGAAATCGAGTATTCAGGGATTATAGCGCCCCATTAAACATGGGGATGAACGTGCTGTCGATATCTGGCGGGCGATAGCGTGCCCCTAAGATTACGTGCGGATGAGTGGCTTTACAGCACACAAACATCATTTCAAGGGAGCTATATATTGATGCGAAAGCAGTTAAGGTCTCTGTGAGCAGCAATGAGCACGCTACCTTCAAGCCGGATGTCACGGTCAGTACGAAAGACACTGATATCAGGATGAGAAGGAAATCCTTCGACGCTATTGATTGAAGAGTTGAGCCACGTTTCAGGTAGTACTATAACTTTTGAATCGGAAGAATGAATCAAGCTGGCTAAGATATCACGCTTTGGTAATACGCTCCTGATGTTAGTAAAAAGAAACAAAAAATAGTCCTTAGCAATATTAGGGCGACCACTGGCTAACTGCTACGGGGCGTGAAGAATGACCTGTTGCCCAACTGGGTCATACACGTAGGTGTTCTTTCCTGCTACGAGCTTGTTGTGACGAAGGCTGCTGGAAAAATTTTGTGTTTTTTTGAATTCGACCTGTTTTTTTCTGGCTAGTTGAGTACCTGGACAGAAATCTTGTGTAACAATAATGATTGGGTGTTTGTTTCTCTGCTAAATAAAAGTACTTTTTCTTTCTCTTTAAAATGAGCGAACTTTACCAAAATCGGTCTAGCTTTATTACGTGAATGAGTTTCAAGCCAATGTTTGCGTTCATGTCTCTGGGGGAAATGGTTAATTTCAAGTGATTGCTTGAATACCTGATAATTTTTATTCGGATTTTATCCAACAATCGTTGGACTCATTGACTATCCCGTAGAACACCAAGTTATTTCGCCTTGCTCTTTCTTCTGCGTCATCTGTGCGCGCAGTTATTTTTTCAGTGTGATGCGCGTTTGCCTCTGCAAGCTCATGCACACTCTTTTTATCAGCTTTGATTGCCGTCCGGGAATGGCACTCCCTTTCAATTTTCAAAAGTCTCTATTTTATGTCATTGGGAATTTTATTGTTATCAGTCTGTTTTCCTTGAATACTTTATATTGCGTCGAGTAGTATTCACCGACCACTTTTCAGTTCATGCAAAGCTGCCAACACATCAGAGTGTTCATCACCAGCAGAGGCATGAGTGGCAGGTCCTGGGTTTAGCTCGACATTGCCAGACTGCATCAAGAGACTCTGAGTGATATTCACACAATCGCAAAGAATATAAAATGCTGCGTGTAGGCCCGGCAGCACAAAGAGACCACGCTAACTTGTAGGTTTTGTAAACATGAAAAAACGATTTGTTACCTGCGCAAAGGATAATGGCGTGTGGTGAGTTTGTGTCATAGCCACCATGCCACCGAGCCCACTGAAAGAAGCGATGATGTCACGGTGTTCTTTATTGGTCCTGTTACGTGCGGGAAAGTTGAGGGTGTGTGATCCTGGACAGAGCATACGCATCGGCGAGGGTGGCTGCACAAGTGAGGCAGCAGGAGCCGGACACTTTCCTTGTTGCTCAAGATCAGACGCAGGGTTGAGGCCTGAAAACGTGGTCCTTGAGGGGCATAGCCATTAACCAGCAATGTTGTCGAACGGAAGTCGAAAGCCGGACAGAGGGTCCCATGGATGAAGACTCAGAGTATTCCTGACAGGCCGCAGAGACAGAGCCTCCCGGAAGGACGACAGTGGAGCAGCTATGGCGCCGTTGAAGCGGTAAGCTCTTGTAGAAGTCGTTGTCCTGGAAACTCTTATGATGGCACCACGGTGGGAGCAGGCCACGACGTGTAGCTGCGCAAAGAAGAATAGTGTCCGGGGAGCTAGGGTCACATTGACCGTGCCACTGAGCCCACTGAAAGCAGCGATGATGTCACGGTGCTCTTTATGGGTGTTGTCACGTGCGGAAAAGTAGACAGACGAACCTTTATAGTGGACAGACGGACGGACGGACGCACGAACGGGCGGAAAGACGGATGGACGTACGCATAAACGGACAGATGAATGAACAGATGTACGAAAAAATGGACAGACGCACGGGTGGACGCAGGGATGGTCGCACGGACGAATGTAAGCAAGAACGAACGTATTGACAGGCTGACGGACACTTCGCTCCACTCATCCTCATTCACTCCGTGAATATTCTGTGATTTTGTTTGGTTATAACAAAGTGCGCTTTGCATTTGCGTGTTTGGACATGATAATTAGTTTCAATGAGCTTTAGCTACAGTTTTTTGCCTTATTTTTATATCTGCCTTGAATGACTGCAGACGTTTGTTATTCTTTTTTCAGCAGTTGCCATCGTAACAAAAAAAAATTGGCAGCATATCCACGGAGTCAATGATGGAGAGTGGAGCGAAGCATTCGTCCCTCCATTCGTTCTTGCTTCCGTCTGTCCATGCGTCCGTCTGTGTGACCGTCCATGCGTCCATCCGCCCGTCCGTGCGTGCGTCTGTTCGTGCATCTATCCCTGCGTTCGTTCATGCATCCAACCCTGCGTCCGTTCATGCGTCCATCCATGCATCTGTCTGTGTGTCCGTTCGTCCATCTATTCAAAACTCCAAGTACCACTATCTCGCATCTTTTCATTATATATTCCCCATATAGAAGCACCGCCATCCAGCGGATATTCCAAGGACTAAACGAGAGGTGGCACACGCACACTTCCTTACGGCTTGCGCTTCGGGTCTACTTCCCACCTTTAACCACCTCGAGTTTATGGTGTATACTAGTACACTGTATTACTAAAACCAAGGAAGTTACGCTCAGCAAGTATAACGTAGCAACCTTTTCCTATCAGATAGTGGTCAATGTACATGCCAATGGCTGCTAATGGGAAATGCGAGACAGGATAATTAGGCTTTTACTTTCTTACGGCTTGCGCTTCGCATCTAGTTCCCACCTTTAACCACCTCAAGTTCATGGTATATACTAGTTCATTGTATTCATGGCACTGCGGATCAACGCTCGCTAAACCTTTCTAAAACCAAGGAGGTTACACCCAGCGAGTATAACGTAGCAACCCTTACTTGTCAGATAGTGCTCAATGTACATGCCAATGGCTGCTAGTGGCAATCGCAGTGTGCGCGTTAACTAGAAGCCGAATGCTCCTGTCTCTCATTCCCCATTAGCAGTCATTGACATGTACATTGAGCACTTTTTTATTGTTGAACAACGCACAGAAGAGGGCTATTTTTTATTGTTCACTGGCACCACCTTGGAGGTGAAAATGTTATACTTGTTACGTACTACAATGGCTTCGAGGGATGAACGGGTGCCGCTATAAGGAGCTTCGCCCCTAAAAGAAAGGTGTGAGCGTTTTTGCCTGTTCCCAAACCCTCGAGAGTTCTACTGTATTCTCTCAAATTTTGATAACAAACTTGGAACATATGTACGATTGATAGCCATGATGGATATTCTAGGTTTTATATTTCACTCTCCATGTCTTACTTAGAGCCTTGAAAGGCAAACAGAGGCACGGATGCCGGATTGTCTGACAATGAGGTGGTGGTAGCCACCTTAGGACGACATCCGGGAGCTGAACCCGTACTGCAAACCGAAGAGGAGCGCGAACGTGATTATTTGGGTTGAAACTGAGTGATTGCCCAGGCTTGAATGGGCTGAGTGACTTCTACTACTATGCGTTGGATCGAGAAGTTAACAATGAGGTGACTGATCGACGCTTTGACGCGTGTGAGGTGATCCTCTATGCGAGTAACGCGCTCTTCACTGGAATAAATAGTCGGTAAGGGATCCTGAGGTGTTGCAGTAGATACTAGAGCTTCCGGAGTAGGTACGTCAGCTACTGGAGCCGAAGGGTTATTCGGAGTGCACATAGTGTGAAGGCTAGGCTTGGAGGTTGCTGGCGTAGCCGCCTGAACAGGGGTGGCAGTGCCGAAGGGTTTTGCACAGCCTTCTTGTTGGGAAGCAAGTTGCTTAGTTAAGAGTGACAGCTCTTTCGTTATGAATTCATTTTGCTTTTGAAGCTGCACAACCTGCTGGCAAAGGGTCACAAGTTCAAGGGTCACACTCAGTTTGAGAAGAGCGTTTGATAACGTCAAGCACAGCAGTATTCTTTCTAGGCTCTCTACCACAAACTGCGGCCAGAAGACTTTCAAATAAATTCGAGCCTTTCTATCTCATCGCGCCGCTTTCATACGCCTCGTTTTGCCCCTACCTATTAGGCACACGCAGTACCACTCAAGGTGCAGTCCTGTCGCCCTATTCTTTAACCTGGCCATGAAAAACCTTCCCTTCCTTCTGCAAGAGGTCGAGGGAATACACCACGCACTATACGCCGACGATATTACAATTTAGACCAGCACCGGCTCCCCAGCACCAATCGAAGAGCGCCTACAAAAGGCTGCGCTTCTGGTGAACGCCTACGCTGCTTCGTGGGGCCCAGAGTGCTCTCCAGCGAAATCGGCTATTCTCTCGGTACCCGACTTTCCTCCACCCCAGGTTTTGCTTCCGTCTTGTTGCGTTCCATCAGTCGAGAAAATTTGAGTTCTTGGGCTCCACATCACTTCATCTTCGAATCCCAAGGGCACAATGGCAAGCCTCCGATGCAGCAGTGAATAGGTGAGCCGTATGATACGACGGGTATCTACCATGCGCTGCGGCCTCCGTGGGACCCATTACAGGTGGTTGGCTCATGCGTTTGTGGCCAGTCGCGTCCTGTACGCCTCACTTTACCTTCCCCTGCATCGTCACCACGAGCACCAGCTGGACGTCCTCCTTCGTTCAGTATACAAATGTGCACTCGACCTTCCTATTGCCACTTCCAGAAGCTGATTCACAGCACTGAGCGTACATAACTTCTTTGGAGAGCTGCAGGAAGCTCATCGTTTAGCCAAATTATTCGTCTGTCGCAGACGCACTCAGGGCGACGTCTACTACACAGGCTCGGCATCAATGTGATCTCCAATTAAGACACTCCGACGCCAATACCGGAGCCTTGGCGGCAAAATCTATGGGTGGAGCCACTACCGCAACATGAACCTCGAGCTACATCCCGGTCGCAGACAAGCACGTTACACGACACTTTAGGCGCGACACTCCAACCGCCCTGGCGTTTTCTACGTAGATGTCTCGGGCCCCTCCCCCTCAGGTCACTTCATGGCTGCCGTGATCACAGAGGAAAAACACGTTGATGGCCTCTCCTTTAGAGCCAACGCTGTAATGCAAGCTGAGAATGTTGCCGCTGCTTTGGCCGCCTCATGCCCCACCTTACGCATGATCCTGACGAACTCGCGCTCGGCCTGTTCCCAATAGCTTCAGGGTTCCATCGCCCAATCCAAATCATTCATAATCATAATTGTCTAACAATTGTAAATATAACTGACTGCTAAATATTTGTTGCCCAACTCATCAATTCTCTAATTTAGACTCATACTACATAAATAAGAAAGGTCCCCTAAACACCGCAGAAAGATTGTTTTAATGCGCTTACTGAGTGATCGAGGAGCTTGTGCCTGTGCGTCGAACGTGTTGTCACCAGCAAGCGAATACGATCTTGTGAACACGCTTTGCACGTAACCCGTATGCATGAGAAAGCCAAATACTAATTGGTACCATGTCCTACGCGTGCTGACATAAAAATTTAGAAATAACATTGTGAACTACAAAACGCAATTTTCGTGAAGTGACGCTGCTTATCAGGAATATCACGGGCGCTCTAATACTTTTGACGAAAGCCAAATATCCCTCATCAAACGCGAAACATGACGGTCGGCGTTTCACGTCGTCAGGAACAGGTGATGCGAAAAAATCCTCATCACAAGATTACGTGCCCCAAATGACGGAAATTCATTACATGTTGCAAAATCGGTGGAGTCATAATGACGCCAAAGTGCAATAACGTGACGTACTTTACGCCACGTGACAGTGTTTTTTTTTTCTTGACTTTTTTTCCGGCAGTGCTTGCTCTTATTTTTTTCTAGTGCCAGATGGCAGTTTTGTCATTATTTTGCTTGTGAACACCCACTGCCTTTCTTAAAAAAATAACCCCACTTGGTGACCATCGCCAGTGTCACTTCAATATATTGGTTCATTGACTTAGTTTTTCCGCATTACTTTTCACAGATCCTAACGATCCTGATAGGCGCAATCAAGAAGCTGTATCATAGCAAGGAACTGTTCCTTGCGGTAAGCAGTTTCTGTCGTTCAATTGTGACTGAATAACAGTTGCTGACGTGCGTTTTAATTGAGTCTAAGCTAAATATTCAGCATATTCAGGAAAATCCTATTTTATGCAACGTACAGTTATTCACAACTAAACTATGTTTACCATGCAAGGAGAATACTCCTATACATACAGCGTTGCTTTATGGTTTCGTAAGAGCAACATGAAAACCTCCAAAACTAATTAGGAAATTGTTCTTTGACAAAGTCGAGTTTCTTTAGCCAATGTAGTGAAGTGACTGCTTCCAACAAAAGCTATTGCGTTATCTTGGAATATTTTAAAAAACTTTGCCTTGAGTATTCTGGTTGCAATAGTTATAGAAGCAACCACAAGGCATAGCGTCAGCAAACAACGCAGAAAACAAGAAGCGCGCAATGTTCGCTACACGGACTAAGCGAAGCCCCGGCGAAATTCTGCGCGAGTGAAGGCTAAAGAGCTGATGAGCGCAAAGGCGGATCTCTCGACACCACCTTTGAAGCAGCTGACCCTACATACGTTGCACGAGGGATACAAACACCACGTTAAACTTTATACGGATGGTTCGACAAATGTTAGGGTATCTGCAGCAGCTGTGATCTTCCCAGAAAAAAGTTGAAACCATCCAATTTTGGACGTCTCTCAAAACAACATCGACAGCTGCAGAGCTCGCAGCACTCCGCTGTGCACTGCGCAGGATTGATCAAGAAGCACCTCTAAAACGGTGCATTTTCACTGATTCAAAACCAAATTTGTATTGCATTCGAACTGCGCTACGTCATGGACTTCAAAACTAATTGGTGCTAGAACAAGACAATCGTATCAGCAAGTACTACAGAAAGGATATGATGTAATGCTTAAATGGTTTCCAAGCCACTGCGGATTCATCCATGACGAGCATGCCGACGCTGCAGGAAAGAACGCTCATGAAAATGTCATGATGGATCCTTTTTTACTGTCAAGAAGCGACGCAACAGCAAGGATGAATACGCTCGCCCGTGATATTATCAGGTCTCGGTGGAACACGCCCGGATTTCTACACACCCAACTTCAACGTCTGGATCCATACCTACGACTTCCCATCCCGTATGGGTCATCCAGATCTGAGACAACCGTTCTCCGTCGTATGTGACTTGGGGTGACTTTTATGAACGCCTTTGCTTGCCACACCTGAGGGGCAGAGAGTGCTGCGTGTGATCATTGTGATGCTGACGAAATCATCGAATATATTTTGTGTCAGTACCCTCAGTAAAGCTCTCAGAGACAGTCTATGTGAGCAGTGATTGCACGCGTCGACGACCAGCAGCTTTCCGAAAAAATTAATTTTGTAATACCAGAAAGGTTAGGCTTCACGTCAAAAATCGATGAAGGTCCTCCTGAAATTTTCGCGATCCATCCGCCTCGTCGAACAGTTGTGAAGTTTTAGTGTGTTTATGTGTTTTCGATTTCATCCCGTTCTCTTTCTCTCATTCCCTTTTCCTGACTTTTCTCTCTCCCATTTCGCCTTGCCCGGTGCAGGGTAGCAAACCAGACAATTTCTTCTGGTTAACCTCCCTGCCTTTCTTGATACCATCATCTCTCTCTCATATATATATATATATATATATATATATATATATATATATATATATATATATATACAATTACCAACTATTAGGAACTGAATAATGAAACGTATTGATGAAGCAATGCTTGGCCAAAAAACTGCAGCAACGAGGAAACACAGCAGCAGCATGCCCCGGAATCCCTCAAGTTGCAGATATGACTGTAGAGAGCGAAAAAATTGACCGCGCCAAGTTTCGTAATCAGCGCGTAAAGTGAAACTACTAACTGCTCTTTTAGCGGTCCGATAAGTTAGTGTGCATTTTCCATATTAGAGGTGCTCAACGTGGCTAAAATTTTATTTCAGGATGTATCAGAAGACCGTTAACAGAGTAGTTACCACGACGTTTTTCATAAAGAAATGAAGAAACATTTTAGTATTACTTGTATTATTAATACAAGAGTGGCAATTGTTTGACTTTAAGTATTGAGATTATCTTGATGCTCTAAAATCAGCAGCACATTGACATCGATTGCGTTTCTGTTGGTTAATTTTTTGAAATTGTACCGCGGTTTGCCACGGAACTTTTTATCGATCGGCATTACAATGCTCCGTTTTAATTCAGCTTTCATATATCGATGCAAGCTTGTGTGTCAGACTTGACGACCCGCTACGACGAAGCGAACGTGTCTAAAGCCTGTGAACCATGCCAGCTGCTGTGTTTCACCGACATCCTGCTGCTGAGCTTCCAGCGGGAATGTTTCGCACCGGCAAATAGTTTGACGAGTGCCTACAAAAACGCAATAATTATCAAAATTGTGGGCGTGCTCGCCGGTGAGTGAGAATGCGCTGTTTTGAATCTAAACAAAGCCTCTTTCTTTTGCATGTGCTACAGTCTTTGTCATTTCATAAAACTTTTGCACTCGTACAGCTAATAAGATGAACACCTTGTTAATGTTTGAGATTGTTTACTTCAATTTCACATTCGCTGAAGATAATTTGACTGCTAAACTTTGTTTTACCTGTTCCTGCTCAAAATGAGTCTGCTGCAGTACTTGCACATAAATTGTATGCATGAAATAGTCAAGTGAACTTTTAGTACATATACGCTATTGTACACTTTTCGTACGTGTACAATCGAGCATATTACATTTGCATAAGCCGTAGAGCGTATCTACTTGGGAAATCAGCTAGCTTTCCCCTCTGAAGAACGTCACTAAGACAAATTCATTAAAACGCCATCCACATGACCAATTCAAAAAAATAGCAATGCTAAATGTCCACATTACCTTTATATGACTTTATATACACATTTTTCTCTGTCATGCATCGCTATTAAAATGACGCTTTTGCCAGAGTAACCGCAGCTGATGTTTATCCTTACAACCCAAATTCAGCCTCCGAGGAACTGCTCACATCAAAATGCGCTTGGATGCTTCATCGCTGAACCTACCTCAAGTCAGTGGAGAACGTGTCATCAATGAAAGCAACCTTATGGGCCAAAGTACTTGCAAGGTATGCTTGAAGGCACTCTATTTTTAAACCATTTCTGTTTTACCCTCTTCATGACTGTATTTTTTGTCTTCACAGAAAACTGGACAAATGAGAGACCATTGATGTCCAAGCTACCCACATCCAGTCGTAGGAAGATCACCAGTTGCCATGGTGACAACCCCATGCCCACCAATATACTCGGCGGAGAAATGGTGGCCTTATACTGAAAAGAAGTAATAGTTTACGGTATGTTCAAGCTGCATGAAACTGCATGCCCTGATTGCTGTTGCTTGCTTTATGAATCGCTGACTTTACAGGAAATGTGCAGGCTTCGAATTTCTTGGGCAGTGCATGTAATGGGGTGCACATAATGTATTTCACTTTACGTGTCAAACTTTGCATATAACTAGGTAACAAATGGCCTTGTAGTAGAGCATAATAAGCAAAACTTTTTTATCGCATTGAGTATAGATTGCTGTGAATGCAAAGACTTCGGCAAGGCAGTGGTAGGTACAGCCACAGAACTGCTGAAAAAAAGTTACTGATACCGCAAGCATGTTCGGATTGACACTCTCAAAGTTCTAAAAGAAAAAACTGCACAAACACTCGTCGCTTCATTAAGCGAGACATGTCTTGCAGAGGTAGCAACTGCGGAGTCGTACGTTGAGTGAAATCATTAGAAGAATAATGATGGATGGATCACATTCAGCAAGCATTCTGAAATCATATATGCTTATCTGTCACTAACCTTCAAGAGGAACGTATATAACCCGCTGCATCTTGCTGGTACTTACATACGGAGCAAAAACTTGGAGGCTTACAAACAGGGTTCACATTAAATTGAGGAAGAACAGCAAGAAATACAAAAAAACGATAGGTGTAACCTCAAAAGGCGAGAAGACAGGGGAGTGGATCAGGGAACAAACCAGGGTTAAGGATATGACAGATCGAAAAGCCGAAAAGAAGAAATGCACATGGGCTAGGCAAGTATCACTTAGGCAGGATAACTGGTGGTCATTATTGGTAACTATCTAGAATCCAAGAAAAGCCAAATGCACGAAGGGGAGACAAAGTTAGGTGGGCCGATGAGATTAAAAAGCGCTCATGTATAACGTGGCAAAAAGCACAGGACCAAGTTGATTGACGGATGTTGGTAGAGACCTTTGCCCTGCGGTGGGTGTAATCAGCCTGATGATGACGATACACCAAGAGCAACCACCTACACGCACGCAAGCAGTGAGCCTTAATCTTGAAACCTATGCCAATATATATGCTTCAAAACACGTTTGTTGACCTGATAAAGTTAAAGCAATCAAAATGAGAAGTAATCAGTATTTGCATTCGCTTTCTTTTCCTCTACTGGGACTCCATGACCATCATTCATAGTTTGTTTAAGGGCTCCAGTTCAGCATCCGAAATCTCTTATGCTGAGAAATGCTGCTGTTTGGTTGTTTTCCACCTCTCGTAAATTTATTTTGGTTTGATTTCCCAAAATATTATGATCACTCTGAGCAGAATTCTGCGAGCAGCAACGATAACAAGGGGCTCACAGTTTGAAATAATTGTTGTGGATACCATTGTGTAAAGTTACCGAGAGATCTTCCTTAGGAAATGAAGGCTGTGTGCTTTTAATTAACCCAAATCAAATGAAGAGCTTTTACTGGAATAATATTTGTTCAATGCCGAAGACCTGACAGAAGACAATTATTATTTACTACTTGAATTTTTAACAGAACAATCACCGAGTGCAATCAGTAGGTGTAATCTAAGTTGGCCAGTGTTTGTACACGTTGATGATTCGACTTTCTTTTAACAGCTATTTTCTTGATATTGCTGTGAAATATGTAGCCAAAAGGACTAGTTTTGTAGATACCCCTGTTAAGAGTGTGGCAGAAAGTTAGGAAGTAGTGAATATTAAAAATGTGAATTCAGCTTCTGCCACTGTCCATCGTTGGAGCAGTGTCCTTGATGACTATGTACCTTTGGCGAAAAAGCTCATTCATTCATCTGTCAATGCAATGTATAAAAACGTTGAAGGCAATGCAAAAAGTAAGGGCCATTTGGTTCCATGCAAGTAAAATATTCATTAGCGAAAGTTTTTATTCGTGGGCTAGTTTAGCGAAAACCTACTTCACTTGTCTACAGAATCACTGCTAACTTCTTAGTACTTCTCGTACCGTAGCAGTAGTTTTTATAGTCTATCTGAACGAAAGATAGCCACCTGGTAATTAAACCTGTTGCAAACGATGGTCTTCAATTTCTCACTCTTCAAATTGTACCCCGAGCCACTGTTTCATGTCAAAGAAGAGGAAATAATTGCATGGTGATGACTCAGGACAGTAGGGCCAGCAGTTAGTGTTCTCTACTAAAATATTCAATCTTCCCATTGGTTCTGATTGTGGTGCAAGGATTCAGGTTGTCATGCAGAAGGCCAATTTCGGATGAGAATTCCTTATGTCATTATTGTTTATCGTAATCCTTACTGTGGTGAGTATTTCACAGTATATTTCAGATGTAAGTGGCCCACATTTTAAAAAACTAAAAAAATGCCCTTATTGTCTTGAAAGTGGTAGCGATCATTTTCTAACTGGAGTAGGCTAAGTGCTTGAATTTCTTTCGGTTTTCGTGTAAACGAGTAGAGGCAACAATGTGTTGTTTCTGCGATTGTTTGCACTATGAAGCGTCTTCACCTGTGCAACAGCTTGTGAAAACACACCATCACTGTTTTGTCGGTAGCAGTCAAGGAACCCTCATCCACTTATTGTTCTTAGTGTTTGAGTTGGTCGGTAAGCATTTTTGGAACCTAGCTTTGTGATATCTGGGCATATCCGCTACAATTGTGCAAATTGTAGCGAGGCTAACAAGGGGAATTATGTCTTACAGACCTCTAACTGTTAGTCCTCAATCTATTGCAATATTCTGTCCACTTGAACAGTTTAGTAGGCCTGGATGCGCTTCACTCTTTGCCTTACACGTTTTTGCAGCCATTTCGGAAGTCTCAACACCCTGTTCTGACACTTGTTTGAGTCTTCACAGTGGGTCCATAAACAAGGCACTATCCCTGTAAATTTGAAAAGATTGCAATTTTTTGCATGCAAAATTGCAACTACAGTGTGCACGTTACAACAGGTGGGAGCATCAATATTCTCCAACATTGTTGTCTGCGTTCCCTGGCAACCAGATGACTATTGAGCCAAAATAATTATTTCAAGACTTTCCCTGAGAAGTAGCAGATTGTGCGGCGCATATAACTCTTCGGTCTGACATGCAAATATCTAAAGATTACGAAACGGCTCTTACTTTATGAAGAACCAGCACAGAAAATTCTATTATACACATTTGACTTAAACGATTACTTAATGCATATTTTTTGAACATCGCTGCTGTGACTTACAGTACTTCTCAGCTGTCCAGTATTACTAATATGGCTTATGTTCCTATTGTATAAGTATATGTAATGTGTGGTGTATTGCGAGTGCTACCCACTGGTGCATAATTTTTTTTACAACTGAGTCTTTTCAGAATACAAGCAGGCCTCCATTATCTCGTGTGTCAGCTGATCAACATTGGGCGAGCACGTGCAAGGGTTGCTCATTCTCTGAACCTTTCATCCGTGACAACTTACACAATATTGTTGACATTTTTGAAATGTTTTATCCGGACTTTCATTACTAGCCAGCTGTTACTCAAATAATGTGTCTGTGACTGCAACCTTTGTACCTCTCTATGAAACGTAAACTAGGTTTTCTAAGAAACATGATCATGTTAATGGTGTTTTCTCAGGAGGCACGTGCTTATCACAACTGCGAGTTGATCCAGTTAGTCGCAAAAAGATCGGACGTGCAGACACGACCACAGAAATTAAACACAAGATTGAGAACAATGTGATGTGCAGGATTCCCTAGCATAACAGCGTGGGGTCATTTCTTTTTATTTAACGCGATGGGCCTTTCGCCAGTGTGTTGTCAAATGACGTAATTTGGCTCAGGCTAATCGCTCACGGACAATGCACTTTTGGGAGGAGGGGGGCATGTGTGGTGAGAAAGACAGAGAGAAGCAAGTATTGTTTAAGGGTTGTCCTGGGTAAATATTGTTGTCTGGCTCAACGAGACAAGAGACGAAGTTGCACAATTTCAGCGGGTTATTTTAATAAGCAGATGGCTATTACTCGTTTTTTGCATGTATGGCGCAACTCTGTAAGAGACAGTGTTTCTCCTTTACACGTATACTACTACAATCACGATCGTCAATAAACAATGTAAGCTTACTTCCTTGGCGCGTTTTTAGCCAGGTGAGTCTTCTCGGTCATCTGGCGACATAGCATAAATATTTATAGTAATGTTAGGCTGCCATGCGTGCGAATAACACTCCGCAATAGCAGCGAATAAATATCCAGAACCTGTGCGCGCGCACCACGACCACCCACACCCACCACTAAAGCAGCCGCCATGTTGCCCCAGCGCAATGATGATGGATGGTAGATGGATTGATATGGCTGTACCCTTAAATCGGGCGGTGGCTAACGCCACCAAGCCGTAAATCTTAGTGAACCAAAAACTATGTTTATTTTTTTCTTTAAATAGCGAGGTTGAGGACTCGTACTTTGTAGCCAAGCGTTTAATTTTCACTCGTGCCTTGACTTTAGGCACCAATCAGGTATCATTCTTCTAGTTATTTTTACCTGCTTAAAGTCTCTTTTGCCCTCCCTGTCCCTTAACCCCAGTGCTTTGAAAAACTATGCCATCAGCGTGAACTTTAGGGTGAAGCCCTTAACAGAACATTATTAAGTGTTTAGCAGTTTCCTCCTCCTCTCCACACGCACTGCATACCGTGTCTACCTACTCCTTCGTAATTGACCCATGTCTTGGTTCACAATACTCCCGTCTTGGCCTCAAACAATAGAGAACTACCCAGAGTATTATCATGGATCCTTTCCTTGGAAATTCCCTGCTTAAAAGTTTGATAGATCTCCACTGCGGACTTCTTAATTATGCCCATTCTTCACATATCGGTCCAAGCTTGCTTCACCTTCTTCTTGACCAATAATTCTTTTTGGTTTGGCCTCCTGCTGTTCTCTAAGTATTTACCAGTTAATTTTTTTTGTTTCCAGGTTGGATAAGTTAGTTTACTACGCCACCGGTACATTTATTTTCGTTGCACTGTCAAAGATACTGTTTTCCTTCTCTAACAGGTAGTATATAGGTGTTTTGTGGCAGCAGCACTACAGTAGCAGAGTGGAGCAAGGACGAAGGCTCCCATTGTTGACAATAGTAGCGCCGCCACAAAGGCGCTCTGAGAAATGTAAGTTCGTTTACATTATTTACACAACGAAAACATACTCTCTCCATGGAGTGTGAGCCCACTGCTCTCATCTAAAACACTTTACCGCAAGTGTCACGGCGCAGTATAAAGCGCGCGTTTGCCGTGCTTCCACTGTTCTCTCCCTGTGAGCCATGAACAACGTCAACGTTGGCTCTAGTTGTTATGGCACCGCCACCATGGGCACCAAAGCTAGGAATCTCGTTCGATCTCTAAATAAGCATGCAACTACACCGTACAAACGCCTCCTCTCTTCTCAATAAAGTGTTTCACTCTAACGTTCTTTGGGTTCTATTCCCAAGTAAAACAAAACAAAAACTCAATGCACAACCCCGTGATGATTTCTCATCCCACCATGGTTTCCACTGGGGGAGACGACCTGTATTTTTCTTCCGTTTTGAATTTCTGACTGTGAATATCTTAAGACTGCGTGCCACTACAGCTGCCGTTTTAAGGGCGAACTTCCTTATAGCGGCACCCATTCGTCCCTTATGGCCGTTGTAGTATGTAACAAGTATAACTTTTGACCTCCAAGGTAGTGCCGGTGAGAGATATCTTCTGTGCGTTGTTGAACAGAAAAAATAGTGCTCAATGTACATGCCAAAGGCTGCTATGGGGAATGGGAGACAGGAGCATTCGGCTTTTAGTGAACGCGCACGCTGCGATCTCCATCAGCAGCCAGTGGCATGTACATTGAGCACTATCTGACAAGTAAGGGTTGCTACGTTATACTCCCTGGGTGTAACCTCCTTGGTTTTAGAAAGGTTTAGCGAGCGTTGAGCCGCAGTGCCATGAATACAATGAACTAGTATATACCATGAACTTGAGGTGGTTAAAGGTGGGAACTAGATGCGAAGCGCAAGCCGTAAGAAAGTAAAAGCCTAATTATCCTGTCTCGCATTTCCCATTAGCAGCCATTGGCATGTACATTGACCACTATCTGATAGGAAAAGGTTGCTACGTTATACTTGCTGAGTGTAACCTCCTTGGTATTAGTAATACCGTGTACTAGTATACACCATAAACTCGAGGTGGTTAAAGATGGGAAGTAGACCCGAAGCACAAGCCGTAAGAAAGTGTGCGTGTGCCACCTCTTGTTTAGTCCTTGGCATGTCCGCTCGATGGCGGTGCTTCTATATGGGGAATATATGATGAAAAGATGCAAAATGGTGGTACTTGGAGTGTCGAATAGATGGACGAACGGACACGCAGACAGATGCATGGATGAACGCATGAACAGTTGCAGGGACGGACGCACGAACAGACGCACGCACGGACGGGCGGATGGACGCATGGACGGTCACACTGACGCGCATGAACGGTCACACTGACACGCAAGAATGAATGAACGGACGAATGCTTCGCCCCACTCGCCATCACTTACTCCACGGGTATGCTGCCAAGTTATTTCCGGCACTAATATGTTCGTATCAATGTATACGCATTCCAGGATTTAAAAAAAAGAAAATCAACAGATCCCGCGTACCTTGAAATCAACGTGATGTGAAGCATGGGTAGGGAAGGTGACCATGCTGCAAGTTTTTATTGAGCAAAGTGCCATGAAACGATGCTAATTATAAGTACAAATGTTGCATGCACACAAAATGTTGAAGAGTTGCAGATGATTATATAACCAGCTGCTTGCACTTGCGCAGCAATTCCAACTGGTACATGCGTATTAGCAACACCAGAAGCTATAATGAAGCGCTGATTCTCGCGAGGGCGCTAGCCCTGGACACTGCTACATAAATTAACTTCAGCGAATGGCAACTAACCACAATCGGCATTAACCCTATGTAACGGCTGTATCAAAAAAGTACAAATGTAATGTCTATAAAAGTGGGTAGGCAGCACTGCAACCACTGTCGATGTTTCACGAACATTAGCGTCTACTTGAAAACTATTTTCGAGACCTTGCGTAGCTCTCTGGTAAAAGGCTTGACGGCCACGCAGAATTCTTTGGTTTCAAGCTGGGACTCTGACATTTATTCTTTGCATTCGTGGGGTTGATGCTACTAATGATGGGTATTTCTTGACGCTCGTGCGTTAAAATATCCCATGTGTGTTCTCGTCGTTCCTGGACAGACACCAAGGGTCAATAACCTGTGGCACGTACCCGCATACCAGCGGCACATACCCGCCCGTGGGTATGCGCCACTGTCTGGCGGGAAATGTTGTTTCACCGCGTACGCGACGGGATTGTGAAAGTATCCATGTCTTGATCAGTGTGCCATTTTTCTCAATCCATCTAACCCACCCATGCTAATTTTGGTTGACGCCTGGTTAAGAGATTACCATGAGAGCACCCAAACGTAAGCGGTTAGATAAATAAATATATGCATAGATACGCTCTAAGTAGCCGAAGTTTGTTAAGAAATGCTTCGCATTTAAAAGAAAATTGAGGTATTGAATGACGTTGAAAGGCCCTTTTAAGCACTGATAAAGCAAGGACGTCAGCAATGGTACAGAAAGCAGCATGGTGGCACCATCCCGTCCTCTCCTCATTTTCAGATTTATGTCACGGCGGGCAGGTCACAAAAGCTTTTGGTGCTTCCGCAGAACAAGCCGAACGTCAAAAAAAGGCCTGGGCGATGATACATTGAAATTGTATCACTTTATGAAGCAACATATTGAGCATCAAAGTATTTGAGATACATATAAAAGATACTACCGCAATTATTTTCTCTGACACGGTTAATTAGTGTTATATCTGAGGATGCAAAAGATAAGTTTCCATGTCTACTAAGATAGATTTATGCAGGTTGTTCCAACTGCAGCACAACGTGATGTGAAAAAAAGCCACCCACATATGCCCATGGGGAGGAGGAGGACGAGGAGGAAGCGAAGAAATGAAAGGCAGGGAGGTCAACTAGACGCACGTCCGGTTTGCTACCCTGCACTGGCGGAAGGGGTGAGGGGATTAAAAGAGAAGAGAGAGAGAAGTGAAGGGCAACGTGTGTGTAGATGTGACCTTGTCCAATGCACGCTTATTAGCGGTCGCGTAGTCCGGTCGTATTTAGAAAACTTAGCAGTGCTCGCGTCGCTTTGCTGGCCTGCGACGCGTACAGCCGTGAACCAAGGGTCTTCTCTTCGAAGAAAGGTCTACTGTCTAGTGTCTCTAACGTTTCGCGTAGCAAGTTGCGTTCGCTCGCAAAACGTTCACATGAACACGGTACATGTTCTATTGTCTCGTCTGTGTCACACAATTCACATCGGGAGCTATCCGCCATTCCTATGTGGAAGGAGTACACCTTCGTAAAAGCTACTCCTAAGCAGAGGCGGCCCAAAAAAGTTGCATCCTGGCGGGAGAGGTTCGATAGAACTTGAAGCTTTCTCGATGGGTCCAATTTGTGTAGGCAGCGGTTCCTGACACTGGGGTCACTCAGCCAAGTTTCCGACATGGTGTTTGCGAACGAGGGAAGGCCCCTTGCCGCGTTGGTTCTCGACAATAGAATAGGAGTTGTCTGGGCGTCCGGGTGGGCGGATCGGGCAGCATTGTCAGAAAGGTCATTACCGACAATACCACAATGTCCCGGTGACCACTGGAACACCACGTCATGTCCTTTCAATAAAACTTCGTGAATCACTTCTCTTATTTCATTTACTAGTTGTTGATACTCCCTTTGTCGTAAAGCCGAATGCAAGATCTGAAGGGATGCCTTAGAGTCGCAGAACACAGCCCATTTTTGAGGTCGGGCTTCCGCGACATAAAGTATAGCAGCAAGTAAGGCGGCGAGCTCCGCTGCTGTAGATCTTGTCATATGCGACAGTTTGAACTTTATAGTGACCTGGTACGTCGGGATGACAACAGCACCCGTGGAGCTGTCAGCCGAGACCAATCCATCGGTGTAAAGGTGGGTCCTCTGACCGTATTTTTCGTTGAGTAGCGACAATGTCACCTGTCGTAGGACCACTGTTGAATGACGGCTCTTGTTCGTTATTCCCGGAATAGTGAGGAACACCTGTGGTTGTTGTAGGCACCACGGTGGTGACGTTGGTCTTGTTGCTGGAGTGAAGACGAAAGGAAGGCATTCTCTATGGGCAGAAATAATCTTTGAAAACATCGCTTGTGGTCTTTGAAGTGGCAACACTGCAATATGGTGACCAGGAACTCGACAGAGGTGTCTTATGTGGGCTCTCAAATTGTCAGTGGTGATGTATGTTTGAATTGGATGCTCTCTTGCGATCATAATTGCCCCGTAGGTTGAGGTGCATCGCTGCAATCATAAGCACACGCGTAGTGCTTGTCATTGCAGACTTTCGAAGGTGCGGATGTTCGTCTTGCACGTACATGCCAGTAACGGCAAGCTGTAGCGCAAAAATCCCAGAAACAGTGCCCTGTATAGCTGCAGCATTGGCCTTATCGATGTGCCCCAAGATTTTCCGCAGACGAACCGCATTATATGGACGATGAAAGTTAGCCTTCTCTTCAGGTAATTGCAGTGAATACTCCACGAAAAGTTTCTGTCAATAATCACACCCATGAAGCGATGGTTCATCTGGTATAGAATATTTTGTTCATTGATGGTAACGGGGTACCGTGTCATGGCTCTGCGAGTAAACGCCACCAATTCACATTTCTCCGTTGAGACGGAAAGACCTTGCTTGTGGAGATATGAGCATGTTAGGGTGGCAGCTTGCTGGACTCTTGCACGTACCTGTAGAAGAGTTACAGCCGAAGTCCATAGACAAATATCGTCAGCATATATGAATATGAAGATAGTACTTGGCAAAATTTCACGAAGTCCTACCATCACGAGGTTAAAAAAAGTGGGACACAATACAGCGCCCTGAGGCACGCCACGGGATGTATAGTAATTGGTGGTAGGTTCATCTGAGGTTTTTACAAAAAAGGACCTTCTTGTCAAATAATCCTGGATCTATTGGAACATCCGACCACCGATTCCGACAGCTTCCAACGAGTCTAGGATGGCGTTATGTGTTACGTTATCATAAGCCCTTTGGACGTCGAGGAAGAGTGCCAGTGGTATGCGCTTGAGGCTCTTCTGTTGCTGGATAAATGTTGTGAGATTAATCACGTTGTCAAGAGATGACCTACCTCGCCGAAAACCCGTCATGCAGTTTGGGCATACGTTGTAGCGCTCGAGGTACCATTCTAGGCGTGTAAGTATCATCCTTTCCATGACTTTTTCTACGCAACTTGCGAGGGCAACAGGGCAAAATGATGTCAAATCAAATGGTGACTTTCCTGCTTTGAGTAGTGGCACAAGTCGACTTATCCTCCAATCCTGAGGAACAACGCCCACCTGCCATGAGTGGTTGTAATAGCATAACAACTGTCCCCTTGCCTCCTTCTGAAGTTTGGCTAGAGAGGCGTAGGAGATGCCATCGGGTCCTGGTGAAGATGATCGTCGGGAAGCTGCCAAAAATGCGTCAAGTTTTTCTATAGTGAAAAGATTGTCCATTTCGGAGATGCGGGGCTCAGGGATAATACTCCAAGTGGTGTCAGCGGACAAGGCGGACACACCAGCGATTCGCGTACAAAACTCATTTGCCACTTCAAGATGGGAGTGGCCTAAATGTAGGGCTGAAGCGCGAAAGGATGCCTTTGTTGGGGAGTCGAGCGCAGGCCACAAATAGTGCTTCGGATGCGTGACAACGGCTTCCGGGGATCCAATGATTCGCAGAATAATTTCCAGCGTTCCTGTTCAAGTTTGTCTAAACGTCGTTGGACTTTTTTCTGTATGCGTCGTGCCAGCCTCAAGTCGCATATTGCTAACGTCCGCCTGTATCTCCTTACCGCCCTTCGGCGAAGCGCGCATAGTTTTTCCAGTTCAACGTTGCAATCTGAACGCTTCCCGGTGAACGGGAGGAGACAGGATGCTTCCATTATTGCCTCTTTGATGACATCCTTCAAGTTCTGATCAGGGTATTCACGGGATGTATTTTCCAAGAGTCGCTGAAAATGCCCATGGGGGGAACTCGAGTAAATGCGTCACACAGGGAAAGAGGGGGCGTATCACGTGAATGTGGCGAAATTGGGCATGATTTCAAAATGCTAAACTGTTATTTAATCTTTACTATTCTCATTATTTGAATGGAGAGGCGTTGCCTTCGACGAGTTGTGGGACACTGGTGTTGCGTTGTGCCCCACCACTGTTCTATTGTTACTTCCATCTGATCTACTCGAGTCAAGCAAAAAGGCAAGTCAAGCGAAACCCAAGTAATTGATTGATATGTGGGGTTTAACGTCCCAAAACCACTATATGATTATGAGAGACGCCGTAGTGGAGGTCTCCGGAAATTTAGACCACCTGGGGTTCTTTAACGTGCACCCAAATCGGAGCACACGGGCCTACAATGCGAAACCCAAGTAAAGAAACCCTTGATTGGAATGCAAACCTGCGATAGTTAGGTGGACTTCGTATTCCGCAATGAAGGCTGGACCCATGACGAAACGCAGGACGCAATAACAGCCTTGCACGTTCGTCTGATCGAGCCTATATATATATATATATATATATATATATATATATATATATATATATAGTGGGAGTAATAATTCAATGGGCCAGTTAGTCTTCGTGAAGGTATGGGATATGGCACAACGGGAGCGTTGTCAACAAGGATAAATATATTTATTTGCCAACAGTTTCGGGAGGGGACCTCCCTTCATCAGGGGATGAGTTATCCCCTCATCCCCTGATGCTCATCCCCTGATGAAGGGAGGTCCCCTCCCGAAACTGTTGGGAAATAAATATATTTATCCTTGTTGACAACGCTCCCGTTGTGCCATATCCCATATATATATATATATATATATTATATATATATATATATATATATATATATATATATATATATATATATATATATATATATATATATAATGAGATCTAACTGACAGTAATGCCAAGGATTGTACAGAGGAAGTTATTAGAACCAATCGAATGTAAATAAGAAAAAAGAAAAGTGGATGAAAAAATAACCAGCCGTGAGCAGGAATCGAACCTCCGACATTCGAATAACGCGTTCGATGCTCTAACCACTGAGCTAACCACTGCGGCAGCTCGGTGGTTAGAGCATCGAACGCGTTATTTAAAGGTTGTAGGTTCGATTCCTGCTCACGGCTGGTTATTTTTTCATCCACTTTTCTTCCTTCTTATTTACATTCGATTGGTTCTAATAACTTCCCCTGTACATTCCTTGGCATTACTGTCTGTTAGATCTCATTAATATTGTGTTAAAACACGTAAAACGAGTCCTTAGGTATACACTTTTATAAATATATATATATATATATATATATATATATATATATATATATATATATATATATATATATATATATACATATATATATATATAAACTGGCAGCAGCAGGCACAGGACCGGTTTAACTGGCGGAACATGGGAGAGGTCTTTGTCCTGCAGTGGACGTAGTGAGGCTGATGATGATGAGATATATATATATATATATATATATATTTATATATATATATATACATATATGGGGTGAAATTCAATGGATCCTGTGGAAAATGCGGTAGAAAAAGAGGTCGAAAAACGTGCGAAAAAACACTAGTTTTACTAACGTTTCGGCAGGTGGGCCTGCCTTCGTCGGAGTGAATGGTTACACATGGCACACAGGGCACATATATAAGGCGCTTCTTTAAGTCATTATCAGTAGTTTAGGAAACAAGATTATATATCACTAAAGGTACGTGGCTATGGTGCATATACAGCTAAAAACGCGTATCATTATACAATAGTGAATTGGCACGTATTAGATACCCTACAACTTGCGTGGAATGAAACAGGTCAGCAAAATGACAGACAGCGCACACAGTAGGTCGCTTGGTCATACGTTCTGCGGCATAATCACAGCCTAAAAACATTCAGTAAGCCTTTAAAAAAGAAAAAGAAGTTTAGAGAGATAAACAAAATCAGAAAGCAGGCAGAGCAAAATGAATGCGAGTAAAATGGTGAAGCGACAAAGGCCACCTACATTATGTAGGTAATATTTGACAATAGGCCAACATTGTGCGAAGAATATACACTTGTCAGTAAAACAAAAAAGCGATTTACTAAGGCAATATGCAAGTAAGCGTACCCGGGCTCTCGTTCATGCCGGCCGATAATAGTTTGAATTTATGAATTAAAAATGACTCTTTCACTTCGCGTTCATGGTGTGATTTAAAACCCGATTCCAGTATTGTAGCTATCATGTTTCTAAATGAATGACCTGACTCGGTGACATGCCTTGAAATCGTTAAGTTAGGAAGGGCTTGCACACGAGCTTTATGATTATTGAAACGGTATCGAAAAGCAGTTTCAGTATGACCTATGTATTGTACATGACAGATTGAGCATTCTAGCAAATATGCGACATTTGCAGTATCACAAGTGAAACTGCCCTTAATTTGGAACTTGAAGTTCGTCGCAGTACTGGCTGCCAGTGTTGTTGTGGTCATGTGTGCACACACTTTACAGCGGGGCTTCTTACAAGGACGGCAACCAAGCGTGTGGTCGTTATTGCTCTGTCTGGTTTTAGAGGAAGTTAATAAATCTCGCAAATTTTTGCCTCGTCTGTACACAACACGTAGTGGTTCTGGAAACGCTTTTGCAAGGCGTTCGCTCTGCATAAGTATGTTGTGGTGTTTACGGAAAATCGATGCGACGTTAGGTGCCGATGCGTTATGGGTTAAAACCAGGTTAACCTGTGAATGACTTTTAGGATTTTTTGGGGGGATGCAGAGTGCTGTACGGTCTTGTGCGTCGGCACACCTTACTGCGTCATTGACTAACTTGGGCTGATATTTCTGTTTAAGAAGTGCAGTGCGTAGCTGGTTACAGTTATTATCAAAGTCAGATTGCTCAGAGCAAATTCACTTAAAGCGTAAGGCCTGGCTGTAAGGTATGCTGGATTTAAAGTGCCTTTTGTGGCTGCTTTGAAAGTGTAAATACCTCTGTCTGTCAGTCGGCTTGCGGTACAGTTTAGTGCTCAATTTTGCATTATCGAGACATACTGTGACATCGAGAAAGTTAATGGTCTCTGGTGTATATGTGTGCGAAAAGGATATGGAAGGATGAGCATTATTAAAGTCCGAAATAAAAGAAAAAAGTTCCTCCTCTCCATGTGGCCAAATCATGAAGATGTCGTCAATAAATCTTTTATAATAAAAAGGTTTTAGCGAACGACCCGACAATAATTTGTTCTCAAGGGATCCCATAAATATATTTGCATAGCTTGGCCCGACCTTAGTACCCATAGACGTACCACTTACTTGAACAAAATGCACTCCATTGAATTCAAAGTTGTTGTACTGAAGAATCAATCCAAGCAGTATAGCTATAGTCGAGCTATCGATGGACTTGTCGAGAGCGGAGTGATCGTAAGTCTCAAACACGGACTTTATACCATACAAGTGCGGTATGCTTGTGTAGAGAGCCGCAACATCGAGAGTTACAAGGAGAGCGTTGTCAGGTACAATAAGGTTGGTAATATCAGAAAGGAAGTCGTTAGTATCTCGCAGAAATGACTGGAACGTAGAGGGTATCTGGTTTATCAGGCTATGTACGTAACGCGACAAGTTTTCTGTCACGGTACCTATGCCGGAAACAATGGGCGACCAGGATTGTTGTGTTTATGGATTTTCGGCAACAAATAGAACCTACCAGCTGCCGGGATAAGAGGGATTAGAGAAGCTGCCCTATCATTTAGTTGCCTTATAATCGCCTTATAATCCTCAGTCGGATCGGCCTCGAGTCGCTTATAAAACGACCTATCATCAAGCTGAATTTTAGCTTCAGCAATATATTTGGTCGTGTCCATGACAAAGATGGCACCTCCTTTGTCCGCAGGTTTTATTGTGATGTCGGTGCGTTCGCCAAGGTTTGCTATAGCTTTTATTTCTAGGGTCGATAGGTTTTGACGTAAAGACTGGGGTTCATTAAAAGCTTGAATGATATCTCGCGGCACTGCTTTAATAAACATGTCCAAGTGTTTGTCACGTTGTGACCCCGGTGTCCAACGTTTAGCCGAGGGTAAAGCGGTTGGATCGTCGGCGGGAGACGGCTGATCGAAGAAATATTCGCGTAGTCTCATATTTCGTGCGAACTTGTCTAAATCCTTGTATAACTGAAATTCATTATAGTTAGCACTTGCTGGACAGAAGCTTAAACCACGGGATAAAAGACTGAGTTCTTCTTTAGATAAGATAGCAGTTGAAATAATAATAATGTTGTCGGGTGCAGGTTTACATGTTCTTTCCTTGGCCGAAGATGGACGCGTTGAGTTTCGAAGTTTTACACCATCTCTGAGCAACTTTTTGCGTTTCTCTGCGTTAAGCTCGGAACATTTCTTTTGCTCATATGCTCTTAGGAACGATGATTCTTCAGGGGAAAGGCTAAACTGATCGAGTATTTGGCGCTCCCTGTGTATCAGGGATTCCAGGGAAGATCGATAATCGTTTAATACAATGTGTACTAGCTCAAGTGAGGCGTTCTTTAAAGTGTCAAACCACTTCCTCGCGTTGCACTTCGATAGCTTTGATGTTGGTGGCTGTAGACAGAGACTTAAACCTCTAGGTGGAATGGAAGCCGCTAAATATGCTTCTAGAGTAGTCACATGTAGCTCGTAACGGACACGTTTCTCGACAGACTTCCTAATTATTTGAAACTGCTTGGAACACTTTGAACTCACGATACTATTCAACAATGAGTGCTGCAGTCAATTATTCGGTTTTCTCTTTAAAACGTCTGAATATTTGCGTCGAAGTGGTTTGCATCATTGTATAGTGATACGCGTTTTCAGCTGTATATGCACTATAGCCACGTACCTTTGGTGATATATAATCTTGTTTCCTAAACTACTGATAATGACTTAGCCATGTGATATGCAAAGAAGGGGCTTATATATGTGCCCTGTGTGCCATGTCTAACCATTCACTCCGACGAAGGCAGGCCCACCTGCCGAAACGTTAGTAAAACTAGTGTTTTTTCGCACGTTTGACAACCTCTTTTTCTACCACAGTTTCCACCGGACCCTTGCATTTCACCCCACCATGTTTTCCTGCTATGGATATCCGGAAGACAACGTCGAAATCCACCACCTGGAAGTATCCCAAGTCCGGAATAACCATGGCTATCTTGGGTGATTCAGAGACAAAGTACCTTTTCCAATACTTCGACCCACTGCCACAAGGAACACCGGCGTTCGTAACGCAGTCGGGCGCTTTGGTCAGGGATGTTCCCTCACTGCTTGACCTAGTTCCTTCGTCGACAAGAACTCTGGTTCTACACGTCGTGAGAACGACTTGGCAAAAAGAAGTGCTCAAGCAACCTTTCGGTGTTATCGCAATCTTCTGCACCTAATCCGTGAAGAGCGACCCGAAATAAGCCGTCTGTACGCCACGCTTGTCTTGCCAAGGGCCACGAATCAACGTCGCAGAAATAATAACCAAGTATTTGTCCATCGTTTCATCCGCGAAGCAAGCCAATTCAACAGTCTATTACGAAGTTTTTGCGAACGCTCTAGGGACGTGTCTTTTTTGGACCACATGTTTGAATGGCTGCCATCTGGACGAGTACTGGCAGCCGATGGACTGCACGTGAGCTCTGAGGGCGTCGCGCTGATGGCAAGTCACATACGCCAGCTTTGCTTCGGCTCCCCAAGTGAAGCAACTTCAAATAGTTTGGGTGACGCTGTATCTTCGCCCCAGCACATTTGGGGGCTTACCCCACAAAGAAGCCACCGGACTACGCCAGAAACCGCCAAGACCCGCAAAAGGCAACCTGGGGCTATGCGGCTGACCAAAAGTATCCAGGGTCATGCCAGTTCTTCTCGCAACGAACCCACCTTGAAGGAGCCACGCAGCAACGCCATGTTCGCCCAATCAACGTCTACAGCGTCCGCCAACCAGCGGTCATCGGATCACCCTTGTGTGCCCCGGAACGAGAAATGCTACTCCTGCTCTGCCCAGAGGAATTCCGCACCAGGAACATCAGCCAGCTTGGCTCCACAAGACCCATGAAAGACGGCAGTTTCCCTTACGGGCTCCAGGTACCCACTTCGACGCAAATATTCCGACTTTTTAAAGAGACAACCGAATAATTGACTGCAGCACTCGTTGTCGAATAGTATCGTGAGTTCAAAGTGTTCTAAGCAGTTTCAAATAAATAAGAAGTCTGTCGAGAAACGTGTCCGTTACGAGCTACATGTGTCTACTCTAGAAGCATATTTAGCGGCTTCCATTCCGCCTAGAGGTTTAAGTCTCTGTCTACAGCCAGCAACATCAAAGCTATCGAAGTGCAACGCGAGGAAGTGGTTTGACACCTTAAAGAACGCCTCACTTGAGCTAGTAAACATTGTATTAAACAATTATCGATCTTCCCTGGAATCCCTGATACACAGGGAGCGCCAACTACTCGATCAGTTCAGCCTTTCTCTTGAAGAATCATCGTCCCTAAGAGCATATGAGCGAAAGAAACGTTGCGAGCTTAACGCAGAGAAACGCAAAAAGTTGCTCAGAGATGGTGTAAAACTTCGAAACTCAACGCGTCCATCTTCGGCCAAGGAAAGAACATGTAAACCTGCACCCTACAACATTATTAATATTTCAACTGCTATCTTATCTAAAGAAGAACTCAGTCTTTTATCCCGTGGTTTAAGCTTCCGACCAGCAAGTGATAACTATAATGAATTTCAGTTATACACGGATTTAGACAACTTCGCACGAAATGTGAGACTGTGCGAATATTTCTTCGATCAGCCGTCTCCCGCCGACGATCCAACCGCTTTACCCTCGGCTAAACGTTGGACACCGGGGTCACAACGTGACAAACACTTGGACATGTATATTAAAGCAGTGCAGCGAGATATCATTCAGGCTTATAATGAACCCCAGTCTTTACGTTGTAACCTATCGACCCTAGAAATAAAAGCTATAGCAAACCTTGGCAAACACACCGATATCACAATAAAACCTGCGGACAAAGGAGGTGCCATCGTTGTCATGGACACGACCAAATATATTGCTGAAGCGAACAGTCAGCTTGATGATAGGTTGTTTTATAAGCGACTCGAGGCCGATCCGACTGGGGATTATAAGGCGATATTAGATGGCACAATAAGAAAACTAATAAAGGAGAAAAACTAAATGATAGGGCAGCTTCTCTAATCCCTCTTAGCCGGGCAGCTGGTAGGTTCTATTTGTTGCCGAAAATCACATAAACACAACAATCCTGGTCGCCCAATTGTTTCCGGCATAGGTACCGTGACAGAAAACTTGTCGCGTTACGTAGATAGTCTGATAAACCAGATACCCTCTACGTTCCAGTCATTTCTGCGAGATACTAACGACTTCCTTTCTCATATTACCAACCTTATTATACCTGATTACGCTCTCCTTGTAACTCTCGATGTTGCGTCTCTCTACACAAGCATACCGCACTTGGATGGTATAAAGTCCGTGGTTGAGGCTAACGATCACTCCACTCTCGACAAGTCCATCGATAGCTCTACTATAGCTATACTGCTTGAAATGATTCTTCAGTACAACAACTTTGAATTCAATGGAGTGCATTATGTTCAAGTAAGTGGTACGTCTATGGGTAATAAGATAGGGCCAAGCTTTGCAAATATATTTATGGGATCCCTTGAGAACAAATTCTTGTCGGGTCGTTCGCTAAAACCTTTTTATTATAAAAGATTTATTGACGACATTTTCATGATTTGGCCACATGGAGAGGAGGAATTTTTCTCTTTTATTTTGGACTTTAATAATGCTCATCCTTCCATATCCTTTTCGCACACATATACACCAGAGACCATTAACTTTCTCGATGTCACAGTATGTCTCGATAATGCAAAATTGAGCACTAAACTGTACCGCAAGCCGACTGACAGACACAGGTATTTGGACTTTCAAAGCAGCCACAAAAGGCACTTTAAATCCAGCATACCTTACTGCCAGGCCTTACGCTTTAAGCGAATTTGCTCTGAGCAATCTGACTTTGATAATAACTGTAAGCAGCTACGCACTGCACTTCTTAAACAGAAATATGCGCCCAAGTTAGTCAATGACGCAGTAAGGCGTGCCGACGCACAAGACCGTACAGCACACTGCATCCCCAAGAAAAATCCTAAAAGTCATTCACAGGTTAACCTGGTTTTAACCCATAACGCATCGGCACCTAACGTCGCATCGACTTTCCGTAAACACCACAACATACTTATGCAGAGCGAACGCCTTGCAAAATCGTTTCCAGAACCACTACGTGTTGTGTACAGACGAGGCAAAAATTTGCGAGGTTTATTAACTTCCTCTAAAACCAGACAGAGCAATAACGACCACACGCTTGGTTGCCGTCCTTGTATGAAGCCCCGCTGTAAAGTGTATGCACACATGACCACAACAACACTGGCAGCCAGTACTGCGACGAACTTCAAGTTCAAAATTAAGGGCAGTTTCACTTGTGATACTGCAAATATCGCATATATGCTAGAATGCTCAATCTGTCATGTACAATACATAGGTCATACTGAAACTGCTTTTCAATACCGTTTCAATAATCATAAAGCTCGTGTGCAAGCCCTTCCTAACTTAACGATTTCAAGGCATGTCACCGAGGCAGGTCATTCATTTAGAAACATGATAGCTACAATTCTGGAATCGGGTTTTAAATCACACCATGAACGTGAAGTAAAAGAGTCATTTTTAATTCATAAGTTCAAAACACTATCTGCCGGCATGAACGAGAGCCCGGGTACGCTTACTTGCATATTGTCCTAGTAAATCGCTTTTTTGTTTTACTGACAAGTGTATATTCTTCGCACGATGTTGGCCTATTGTCAAATATTACCTACATAATGTAGGTGGCCTTGGTCGCTCCACCATTTTACTCGCATTCATTTTGCTCTGCCTGCTTTGTGATTTTGTTTATCTGTCTAAACTTATTTTTCTTTTTGAAAGGCTTACTCAATGTAATTAGGCTGTGATTATCCCGCAGAACGTATGACCAAGCGAGCTATTGTGTGCGCAGTCTGTCATTTTGCTGACCTGTTTCATTCCACACAAGTTGTAGGGTATCTAATACGTGCCAATTCACTATTGTATAATAATACGCGTTTTCAGCTGTATATGCACTATAGCCACGTACGTTTGGTGATATATAATCTTGTTTCCTAAACTAGTGATAATGACTTAGCCATGTGATAAGCAAAGAAGCGGCTTTTATATGTGCCCTGTGTGCCATGTGTAACCATTTACTCTGACGAAGGCAGGCCCACCTGCCGAAACGTTAGTAAAACTAGTGTTTTTCGCACGTTTGTCGACATCTTTTTCTACCGTATATATATATATATATATATATATATATATATATATATATATATATATATATTTACACTGAGAGTAATAATTCAATGGGCCAGTTAGTCTTCGTGAAGGTATGAGATATAGCACAATGGGAGCGTTGTCCACAAGGATAATTATATTTTTTTCCTAACAGTTTCGGGAAAGGTCCTCCCTTCATCTAGGGATGAGTTATACTAACATAGACGTTCAAACTTCGTTGCTGCTGCGTCGCTCTCGCCTTGAAAGATGTTTGCGAGAGTAAGAGAGAACTAAAGAAACAAACAAGTAGAAAAGAAACAAAGCACTGTGAACGCTGAGCACAAACCAGACTGTGCACATCCAAATTTCCGTCCAAGTTGCATCTGGTTCTCATCCTGTGCTGGTCAGTTCTCGACGTGTGTCGGGCCACCCAAGATTGTCGCCGTGGTGGCGGAAGAGGCCCGCGGTGCGCGTAAGGAAAGATTTCCCCTTTGATAGGTCGGTCAGCTCTTTACGTTTATTCTTCATGCGTTTCCCCTCAATGGCCGTCTAGTAATAGGCAAGCGTAAACATTTTGTATGTACACGTGAAGAAAAAAGCAATATAAGAATAAAAAAAACAGGAGAGTTTATACCTACGAGTCAGTCAGAAAAACAAGCATGGATTCTAGCTATGAATCTTTGTCACCAATTTCCTCCTGGCTTACTTCTCGGAGACAGGGGAGTCGTCCGGGGTCCTCGTTGATGCCGGCTGCTAATGTTCTAAATTTCAAAATAAAATATGCCTCACGCCGTTCACCCTCGTGCCTGTTTAAGAACCGGAGTGTAAAGGAGTTATGCTGATATTTTCAAATTTGTGGTTTGGCATGTGCAGACGTCTAGATAAAAGTAGCTTCGGCAGTGAAGTGGCGTGGTACCAGTGATTATTTAACCGCAGCCAAATGGCGTGTCTCTTTGGCCGATATATTCTTGTCCACAGATGTTGCAATGTAGCATGTATATTACGTAACTGGAGTCACAATTAGGCCTTTCAATTATGCAGAATTTGAAATCCGAGAAGTTCGCTTTTGATTCACGTGTTGTGACCATCTGTGGGCATACCTTGCATCGAGCTTTTCCGCTGGGATGAGGCCCTGATTGAATTTTGGAGGGGTTTGTTTTTACGCTGAGAAGAATGTCCTTCAGGTTTTTACCTCTGCAGTACACCACGTGAGGTGACTCCGCGAAAATTGAAACTAGTCGTTTCGTTTTCCTGATTATGTAGAAATGGCGGAAAAGTATGGGCGGGAAAGGGACACTAAAGGTAATATACGAAAGGAGATGACAAGTACTTAAAGAATTATGGGCGGATCAGCTTGCTCTGTAGTATACAAGCTATTTACAAATGTAATTGCTGGAGAATAAAGAAAAGATTAGAATTCAATCAACCAAAGGAACAAGCAGGATTTTGAACAGGCTAATCAACAATCGACCACATTCATACTATCAATCAGGTAATAGAGATATGCCCAGCTTATAGCCAACCACTATACATAACCTTCATTGATTACGAGAAGGTGTTCGATTGAGTAGAAATTACAGCAGTCATGGAGACACTGCGGAATCAGGGCGTCGATGAAGCATATATAAATATCCTGGAAGAAATATACAGGGGATCAACTACTACCATAGTGCTTCATAAAGAAAGCAATACCAATCAAAAAGGGTATAAGGCAGGGGGACACAATCTCCCTAATGCTATCTACCACGTGCTTACTGGAGGTTTTCAGAAGCCTAGAATGGAAACAGTTAGATAAGAGTTAATGGAGAGTACCTTAGTAACCTGCGCTTCGCCGATGACATTGCATTGCTGAGTAACTTTGGGGACCAATTGCAACTCATGATTGCGGAGTTAGTCAAGGAGAGTAGAAAGGTGGGTCTTAAAATTAAGCTGCAGAAAACGAAAGTAATGTACAACAACCTCGGAAGAGAGCAGCGTTTCGAGATAGGCAATAGTGCACTTCAAGTTGTAATAGAGTATGTCTACTTAGAACAAGTAATAACCGCGGAGCCGAACCACGAGCTTGAAGTATTAGAAGCATAAGAATAGGATGGAGCACATTTGGCAAGCACTCTCAATTTATGACAGGTATATTGCCACTATCCCTCAAGAGGAAGGTATATAACAGCTGTATCTTGCCGGTACTTAGCTACGGAGCAGAAACCTGGAGGCTTACAAAGAGGGTTCTGCCTAAATACAGGACGACGCAGCGAGCAATGGAAAGAAAAATGGTACGTGTAGCCTTAGGAAATAAGAAGAGAGCAGAGTGGATTAGGAAACAAACAGGGGTTAAGGATATCAAAGTTGAAATCAAGAAGAGGAAACGGACATGGGCCGGGCAGCGAGTTTACAAAGGCGAGCGAATAGAGCCTCCCACAATGCACCGCGGCCCAGCGCTCTTGGAGGCTATGCATTTCCGCCGGCCTAACTGTGTCATCGCGCTGTCGCTCCCCGCACTTTCGCATAGTGTTGCCGGAGGCTGCTGCTGCAGCTAGCGTTGGGTCGCGCTCGCGTAAGTAAGCCCTGCCAAGGCATGTGGCCCTGCAATCGGATGCTCGCGAAGTAATCGTGTGCGGCTCGTCTGACCGAACGCGCTGCGCTAAGTTAGATACTCGTGAATAAAGAGTGTGCCCCCACCTCTCACTGCCGAAAAGCCGTGCCATTCAGGACGCATTGAAGCCGAGTCGCCACCACGCCTGTTGCCAAGTGCTCGGAAGGAAGCCTTGCGCCGAGTAGGAAACTCGCGAAAGAAGCGTGTGCGCCCACCTCCCACTGAACAAACGCCCTACGCCGTGTTGGATACTCATCAAAAAAGCGTGTGCCCCACCTTTCACTGCCGAGTCGCAAAGCCGCGCCGTTCAAAATGCATTGAAGCCGAGTCGACTGACTACGCCTGATACACCTAGGCCTGCTGCGAAAAACGCCACACCGGAGATTACTGCACTCCACTTGGTGAGTTTTTGTTGATTCTCAGCATGCGGTTATTGAAAGCGCTTTTCTGATACTGTCGTTTTAAATAAGGTTACGAACTGTGCTCGGGCAACAAGGACAGAAATGTAGTGGTGATACATGCGTGTGATTGTAAAATCCTTGAAGGCCTGCGCGCAAACTTTGTCGTGCGTCACTACCACACTGTCGAAGCTGAAAGGAAAGCATGCAGCCTCAAGACATTCTCTTTAGTCGAACTAATTTAAGACAAGAGAATTAAACTTATTAAAGAGCTCTTCGCGGATGTTTTTTTATGGCTTCACTGCAATACGGCCCCGTGTTCAGGTGAAGGAAATTTAGACTCGCAGTTATCCTCGCCCATTTGTGATTTCGCTTTTTTTTCGCCCCCTGTGTATTATGTGATCTGAAAATAATTTGCCGCCCTTCTCTATGAAACGGTCGAGTGCACGTCATGCGGCTCTACTCTGCATGATGTCTCCTTTGAGTAGGCTTCTTCAATAAAAGAATGTATTAGGGCAAAGCTTACTAAAATCACAGCTGCCAGCTGTTGTAACCACTATACCCATGCAAAAATAAATATGCAATACATGAGATAACAATTTATTAACATGAAAACTGTCCCATGAGAGAACACTGAAGGTATTTACAGGAGAATGGCACAACAAAGATAACACTTTATGCGTCATGCATAGACGTACGTGAATGTATGCATTGGGGAGTTCATGTATGAACAGACATGGTAATAACTTTGAAAAGCAAAATGAACTCTGCTTGCAGTGCAAGCTGAAGGGAAAATGAGAAGGGAGACAGGAAAGAGCGTACTCTTTCCTGTCCCCCTTCTCGTTTTTCCTTCAGCTTGCGCTGCAAGCAGAGTTTTCAAGAACGGAACCAACTAGTCTGCAAAGAAGTATTGATTCAAAAAGCACAAAGTCTTTGTTAGAATTTTAGTGGAAGCGGCATGGCAGGCACGTATATTAAATGGACACTGTCGACATGATGCTTTCATGCGAATATGTGTAAAGTACACAGATGCAGCATGGTGCAAACACAGGCAATATCAATTTGACTTTCTGTTGACCAGAAAGCACTATACTGCACTTAGGCTCAGCCATCTTGAGACTAGAGTAGGGTGCTGTTGTTTTGAGCTAAAATTGAAAATTCAAGTGGCACAACGGTACTAAAAAGGTGGGCTCGGTAGTTGGCCATCATATAATGGTGCACTGGATGATGTGGTGTTCACAGAAAAGCATACTATTGCTGACAGCACAGGTAGTTGGCCGGGTTAACGCATAAGTGTGCATTGCAGGAAACTTGGTGGTGACAAGTGGTCTTCCGGTACCGTTTTATACATTGAGCGATGTGGGCTGACAGCACTGAGGACCAACCCATCACATCTATTGGCGACCTGCAGGTTGCGTCATTGAAATCCCGGCCGCGGTGGCAGTCTCGATGCAGCACATTAGAATGAAAGAAAAAGGATGAGTGCACTATACAATGGGATGGCGTGTCATAACACAAAATAGCTCAATCGGCCGCTATCAAGCAAGGTATCAAATAAGAATAAACAGCAAACAACAAAATAGAGAGGGTGAAATAAAGGAAACCATGCTAAGTTGTCAATACACTGTAATGTTGCTAATTAGACGAGTCGGAACAAGAAAAGTACGGTTAAAGTCTAGAAACGCGCGCGACTACACTTTCTGGAAGCTGATAGCAGTTTCTTGAGGTGCCTTCTGGGAGAACCTCATAGGGTACTCCAGTGATTCGCTGTATAACCTTGTAAGGCCCGAATAAGAATCATAGCCCAAAAACCTTCTCCGAAAATATGTATGTGCCCCAACGGGTGTTTCATAAATGATATTGTTACTGGTAGATGAAGAAAACAGGTATATTTACAATATTTACAGTCACAGTAATGCGGGTAAAAACAACTAAGATAGCGATAGCAGGCACCACCTAGTCCTTCACCTTTTCATCCTCTCTATGTGAGCGGCACATAACGTTACCCTCTGGCGGTGAAGGCACTGACTCGGTGCGGTCAGAGAAAGACTGTATAGTGGTGGTTATTGAACATGTTTCAGTTTCAGTTTCAGTTTTATTGAGCATTTTCTTCACAGAGTTGCGAAAAAAAACGCAAGGATAAGAGCAAAAAGCTGCTATGTTAGCAGCTTGACGAGGCTCCTACCCCTTTTCACTTGGCATTACAAAAATCCGCAGAGCACAAAACATGAAAAAACAATTTGACGTCGATTTTCAAAACTTCAAGAAATTAGGAAATAAAAAGAAAATGCATCAAAATTACATCAGTTTCAGATTTACATAAAATAAACAAACCACAATGAGAGAAAAACAACAAAAAACAAAAGAAAACAGCGTGCGGTCAATCATAAAACAATGCACACGTTGCTAAACGGCTACCAAAGTATTACAAAATGATTATACAACGTTTACAACACTGGGTATGCGAAAAGCACAAGTTTTAATGCACAAGGGAAACACTCATGAGTGACATGTTGCATGTTTTACTCGTGAAAAAAGCAACGAAAAAAAAATGTCAAAGAAAGCAAACATCATAGGATGCCATGTTACACATGAGCACTATTATAGGGTGTTTCTTTTACATATAGTATTGTAGCAGGACAACTAGAAGAAGCTAAACTACACGCCACCATTTTGGATGAGAAGGTTCTTAAGTTGTTTTTTATGTATGTTAAAGATGTCGATGTTTTTATTTTCAAACACGTTAAAACAAGCGGGAATACAGTGTTCAAGTCTTCTCTAAGCGTGATTAGTTCGCGAATAAGGAACGAACCAGGAAGGCCTTTTCTGAATGTCATATTAGGATTGTGTATTTTTTCTGAGGTTACAGAGTTTAAGAAAACAAGCGTTGTTTGATAGCAAGCTTTGTTTGTATTTCATAATAAGGTTGAAGCTGTGTATGTGATCGATGGGTAAAATCTTATATTTTCTGAATAAACGACTTGTATGTGCGTCGTATGGTACGTTTGCAATATGACGAATCGCTTTTTTCTGCAGTAAAAGTATTTTGTTCCGATTTGCTTTAGATGTATCTGCCCACACTAGACTAAAATAGTTTATGTGAGTTGAAAACAACGTATTATAGAGTAAAAGTTTAATGTTTGCTGGAAGCATCTGTCGAAATTTAGAGAGAGCACCACACGTCCTAGCTATATTTCTAGTTACTTTATTAACGTGTTTGTCCCAATTAAGATTTTATTAAAAATTACTCCTAATGATGAAACTTCTTTGACAACCTCAATTTTTTCGGGCCCGAGATATATATCCAAACCATGACAGACAGCCTTCTGAACCGGTGCGAATACCACAGATTTGGATTTTTTTGTGTTGATAAATAAATAATTTGCAGTACTCCATATGAAGATGTCGTTAAGAATGTTGTTGGCTGAGTCTGCCAGCTTAACTAAATCATTACCATGAAAAAATATACTAGTGTCATCTGCATAAATTATGAAGTCCACATATTTGCTGACACTGGTTATGTCGTTTATATAAATATTAAACAGTAGGGGCCCTAATATGCTGCTCTGAGGTACACCTGACGTTATGGTTAGTAGGGAGGATTGGCTGTCATTTATAATTACAGATTGCTTTCTTTGTGATAAATAAGATTTCAGAAAGTCAAGTGGGGTTCCCCGAAAACCATAATGACGCAATTTTGCATAGAGTACTTCGTGGTTGACTCTATCGAACGCTTTGAAATAGTCAATAAAAACACCCAGTGTTAAGAGTTTCTTTTCAAATGAAGTAAGTATGAGTTCTTCTTGTGTGAGGAGAGCCAGTTGCGTGGACATGCCCCGTCGAAAGTGACATTGATGCGGTGATAATATAGAGTACTTTTCACAAAAAGACATGACACGTTGATGCAAAATTTTCTCTAGCCCTTTAGATATAACAGGAGGTATGGAGACCGGACGAGAAATAGAAAAGATATTTCGGTCACCAGATTTGTGTAAGACACTAACTCTCGCATGCTTCATTCTTTCTGGAAAACTCCCGTAGATAAGCAGATATTAAACAGATGGGTAAGAACAGGTAACAAAAGATCAAGTACTGCTTTAATAGGCTTAATATGTAGGTCATCTATGTCTTGAGCAGTAGTGTTTGTTAGTGACATAAATACAGACAATACTTCTTCAGCAGTTGTGTTTAAAAATTATGAAGTGCTCATGTTTGGCACACTTAGAAAGTCCCTGTAATCATTATTACAGGCACGAGAAGGGTTTGATAAATCAGAGGACACCAGCGTTGTGAAGTACACGTTAAATTTATTAGCAAGTTCTTGACCTTTTACTATTTTGTTATCTATGTTTAACTTAAGCGCGTTGTCTCGAGAGCAACTTCTATTTAGAAGCTTATTTATTTCTCGCCAAAGCACGTCGCCACGAGTGCTAACCCTCTTAAAGAGAGCTTCATAGTACGCATCCTTAGTTTTTCTCAGGTGCTTCGTTACAAAATTTCTATACTGCTTGAATTCCGAGAGATTGTTATGGTGTCTTGTTTTCACAAATTTCGCGTACAGTAGATTTTTCTTCCTTATAATTTCCAGACATTCTCGCGTCATTCATTTTTTCCGACCTTTCTTTAGGGTTTCGACAGTTTTATATTTAAAACACTTATGGGAAGTTTTTCTTAACAGGCACAAGAATATTTCATACGCCTCATTAGCGTTAACTGATTTATAGACAGGATCCCAACAAACCTGCGCAATTTCACGCGTAAAAGTGTCTAATGTTTTGTTACTAATTTCCTGTATTTTGGATGATTATAGAGTTGATACTTTTGCACGATTAAGATACTCGTTGCGATTTTGAAACAGGTATATAGGGTAGGGATCACTAATATCGGCAATAACAGTTCCAGATACGGTTGCATCACTTATGTCATTTGTAATGAGTAAGTCGATAAGGCTTTCAGTATCTGAAGGGACACGTGTAGGTTCAGTAATAATATTAGCACACGCAAAGGAATCAAGACGTAATTGGAAGTTACCAGAGGTTTCAGTTTGCTGTAAAAGGTTTATGTTGCAGTCGCCCCCTATGATAATGTGCAACTTGTTAGTGCACGCATACGTAAGCAGATGTGCGTTGCGGCAGCCCGGTGTATCACATGGCTTCAGACGAACAACGTAAACGATGTTGGTACGGGGTTGAGTCGAGGAGGACAAAGACAATTCAATTTCTTATCTCACGTCGGTCACTTGGCGGTGCACAGGGTACGGTTCGGAGGGCGGGAACAGTAGCTTTGTAAAAAGCCCAATACAGCGTGCTGGAGATCACAGCACAGGAATCCTGGAGAAAAGTGGGTGTTTGTATGACTGCTCTCGTAACGAAATTGTTGGCCCGTTTGCGAGTCGGTTAGCCGAACGCACACAAGTTGACGTGTATGGTCGGCATGGGCTTTAGCTTATTGAGCATATTCAGTAGGTGGGCATGTTGAAGGAGGCATCATTGTTGTCCATAGGCAACATTGAATTTCAGCCAAATAAAATAAAGGCGAACAGCCAGCTGCCTCGTGCTATGACGTATATGTTGCACAAGACTAAGACATCTTGTGTGTAAACCATGTACGGCTCCGTTGAGGTTCGGGCACGGCACGAGAGTTCTTTATGTTGGCGTGCAATGGGCTTTCCGAAAAGGTGTTTCATTTTTTGTTTGCATACGTCTTTTTTGTTACGTACGTTTACAATCTCTTCGTGTGAGTCGAACCACACACTGGCCCTACCCCTAACATTTGCAAGCATCAAAGTCGAATCCCAGCGATTGGTCTTGCTGCTGCACTCTTAGTTGGCCAGCCACTTCTCCATGTGACCGTTATCAGTCCCGCAGAAGGAACCTGGGTCTCGGAGGTGGGTCGCGACGTGACTGGGTGCATACGGCATACCGAGGGCTGGATCAGCAGAGTTGTCTGCCGGTATGATGGACTGTCCAAGAATACGCCCACTGCGAAGTTCCCATGTGAGCTCCTGATGTGCCCACCACCTCCACCAAAGATGTTACGGAGAGATGACAGAAAACGAATGTATTTACAATATTCACAGTAACAGTGCGGTGGGTAAAAACAACCACGATGGCCAGGACAGGCACCACCTAGTCTTCTCACTTCTTCGTTTTCTAGGTAAGCGGTACATAACAATACTGTAAGTGTCGTGGCGTCAGGACATTAACCCCCCCGCCCCTCAAAAAAACACAATAAACACAATTGAAGACCTCATAACTCCTGACGGTAAAGCGAAACAAAAGTCACTCATGGTGGAATAGCACAATGTTACTGCACAACATTGATGAGTACCTGATTGTAACTTGTAAGGGCCACACCTGGTGGATCCAAGGAACTGTTGGGTTTTGTGGGCACCATTCTTTAACATCAGCTTTGACAAGGCTATATGCATGATACTGAGGTAGTAGTGCAGAGCCAAATGCATATGCCTGTGGCCAAGGTGACCATTTGTAAGGTTGTGATATTACAGCTAATGCGAGGAGTTGTTCTCGCTTTGGTTCAATGAAAGATGAAGCATCAAGTGCAGCGGTGGCAGTGAGCTGCTCCTTGGCTTAGATTTAGGTGCACTTTAAAGAATACCACATGGCCTAATTTGATCCGAAGTCACCCACTGTGGGCCCCGTCGCTGTGGTCTAGTGGCTAAAATACTTGGCTGCTGACCCGCAGACCGTGGGATTGAATCCCGGCTGCGGTGACATTTCCGATGGAGGCGGAAATGGTGTAGGCCAGTGTGTCCAGATTTGGGAGCCCGTTAAAGAACCCCAGGTGGTCGAAATTTCCGGAGCACTCCACTACGGCGTCTCTCATAATCATATGGTGGTTTTGGGACGTTCAACCCCACATATCATGAGTCGCCTACTGCGGTGTGCTTCACAATCATATCATCGCTTCGCCACATAAAACGCTAGAAATTATGTTTGAAACTAAGTTGGCTCTGTGCCTAGAACTGTCGTGCGCCCAGTTGGTGGAAGGCAGCTGCCATTGAGTGCAGTTTTGCACGAGGCACATTTTTCTCTATGTTGTGGCTCAAAGAACGGGGCCTCTTCTTTGTTTTCTTGGCAACTGGCTCAACTGCTGGGCGCCCTGTAGGCACCCTCTTGGACCCCCTTGTAAGCCCTGGCCTATGCCTAGCAGTGCTGGTCGGTTGCACCCTTATGTGACGGGCCCGGCGACGTCTTGCTGCAGCGGTAGCCTAGAGTGCCAGCATCAGTCCTGTCCCATCGCTGCTGTTCTGAACACGAGCAAGCTCCTCTCCAAGGCCCTTCACGATATCAAGGCAAGCTGGATTGTGTGCATTCATAGAATGCACACGCCGCAACCGGACCTCCAGGAACTCATATGCATGTTCTTGGTCCTGCACCAAAAGTGGTGAAAGAAATATACTTTACGTGTACAGCACACCAACAAGAACTGCACAACTATTTTGCTCCTCTATAACTGCAGACAACTGCTCGGGAATAAAGTTCAAGCTGAGGAGTCAGGTCAAGTTAAGTTTTTCCTGTCACCTGTTTTGACTATTCTGCTAGTGGAAGTGCTGCTAATACCAACAAGTGGTGACCTGCAGTCCCCAACATGGAACAATACGACACCGGTAGTGTTGAAATCTCGAAATCGCCCTCAGAGTGATGACATCCACCAATATGAAATTGTAAATTCGTTAGTGTGGTGGAGCACAATAATAAGCTTGCAGGAATAAAAGAAGCCTTGACTACTGTTCAGTAGCATTCCCGATGTTTAATTGAAAAGTATTTCAGGGCCTTTGAAGGGGCTTGACCTACCTGGGCAAGTTGGGCCGCATCAGGCACCGACGGTACAGGTGCGACGTGTAAGGCCTCTTGCGTGCTGGTGCCTTGCATTGGTTGGAGTTCGTCTGGCTCCTCCTGCTGCGCACTGCAACCTTCCGTGGTTCTGGCACTACTGCTGGGCTCCTCCTCTTGCAAGAGTTCGAAAAATATCCTGCGGGGACACTTTTCGCCTAGGGCCAGCTGTCCCAGTTGGTAGCGGTTGTCAGTACTCAGTGCCGTAGCATTTGGAAACAGTCCTCAGTACTTTTTCTGCACCAAAGCCTGGTGCTTACAAAATGCACCTTGCTTACCAAAAAGACACGTGCATAATACTTTGTCGGCATAGACTTCAAAACTGGAGCTGGGGTGGGTGGCACTAGACACAATGTTCTGTCCCTGGCTTACCACTTGGATGGCCTCGGCTGCACCTTTTGGCATTCTCGACAGCAGCCGCTTGTACAGCAGTGATGGGCTGGAACACGGCTGTAGGCGTGGCGGAGGATATGGCTTTCAAGGTATTTCTCCCACACCAGAGCCACCGAGTCCACGAGTGCGACTGCGTTAAATGCTTCGACTCTGTTCAGTATAATGTTTTTGAGCACGCGTATGGTTGCCTCCGCAAAATTGTTGGTGTTGTGGCCCCTTGTCAACACGTCCAAACGGTAGAGCTGCACCCACTCTTCTTGTCGGCGCAGGAATGTCAGAACTCTAGACACGAAGGCCTCGTGTTGTAGGGTCATCAGTTCAGCAGTGGCAGCTTCAAGTTTTTCTGCTGTGTCTGCATACATGACTTGTAGATAGCAGAAAATTTTTCAATGAGGTGCTCGTATTTGCATATTTTCACTTTTTTTAAACTACACCATAATGCAGATTCATTAGCCTGCTTCACTGTCTGCATTGAAGTCACGTTGTGATCTGCACATGCTTGCCCTAGTTCAAAGGGCCAGTAAACAACCCCCAAGGACCAAAAATCAGAAATGTGCAAACATGCTTCCTCAAGGATTGCGCGAATGCTTTATTAAGGAATTCACAAGGGTTAGAACACTGGTTTCAGCTAGTTTCAAATTTTCGCGCGGTCTCGCCACCCTTCGCTTTCAGAAGGAGGAAAAAGCTTAGCTTGCCATCGTGACTGGTTTAATCCAATCGATGAGCTGCGTGCTTGGTCAAGTCACCAATCGGCGAATTTGTGTCACTGCGCAAGAAAGGAGGATTAGTCAGGTGTAGGAAAGGAGCGCGGGAATTGTTTTTCGAAATGGAGGCTGTGCACGGTGCGCAGCGCTGTAATCTGGAAATTGATTGCTGCGGTCTGCTCTACGAATTGCCAAGCGGTGGTTCATAAATGTTGATGCTGCTGACATTTTCTGTACGCTTGTGAGAATAGAGAATTTTAGGTTCGAAGTGAATTCGAAGCGAATAGTGATTTTAGTCGAATAATTTCTATTTGAATTGCAATAGTATATATATTGCAGATTATAAAGAAAAAGGGGCATATTTGTCATGGCCAAACAAACTTGCACAAATATTTAAAAATTTAAACAGGGCCTATGCAAAGGCCATTTTTTTTCATCAAAGAAAGTGGCAACAACATTGAATTGTACAGCATTCGACTTTTGGTACAGTCCAAGTAATAGCCAGTAAAATATGCTGCGTTTTAATTTTCTTTACTTAGAGCGTATAAGTCTGTGTAACGAGCTTTTCAACTGAAAACAAAAAAAGCAGAATCGATGTCAGGGTAATTTTATATTAAAACTTTGAGTGGGGCTTTGCTGCAGTGCGAATTTCTCTTGATTACGTGTTTTGACTGTTTAGCACAAATTCACTGCAGTGAAACCACGTTTACATATGGTCTAATATGCTTGGGTAAATGCTTTTATGGTTTAGCATCCCTCCACTGCCGTGAAACCACCTTTACAGAGTGTTACATGTGGACTAATATGAACCTATTTGTTCGTTTCGAATAATTCAAAATTTTCAACAATTTAACTTCAATTCAAAGCAAATTTGATTACTGCATTATTCGTTTGAATATTCGAAGCATTTGAATAATTGTACAAGCCTAATTTTATGGCATTTGAAATCATTTGAACCCACCAGACGTTTACTGCTGTACTATTTAAATGTGATTAAAATGGACACAAATGCTGTCAGCGTTGTCATCTGCAGATTAGGGCATTTTGTGCGCCATACACTCCGAATTATATCACGAGGAAGTGAAGGTAATTCATGAACTAGCCTTGCATGACAGCTGTGCTTTTTATACACCTATGCTGCAATGCCAGCGCCATCATGGTGAAAACACGAAACGAATGCCAGAATAGCAGACCATTGTGAATTTGTTCACTAAGTGCAGATGCAACAAATGCACCTCGTATCTTAGAGCTAGAGTTACTACTAGATTGCAAAAAAACTTGCCAGCTGGAAGGCAGGCATGAATCATCTCCTCTGGTCTTTGTCGACAGAGTTGTGAGATGTCAGCCAGCGCCACTCCGCTTGTGCCACATGAAAATGGCACAAAAGCTGCCTTTCTGACGGCCATGTCTGCTGCAGGGCGGCCTTCTCAGCACTTGAATTGTCACTTATGAGTACCTGTGGGGCCTGGCAGACAATGCAATAAAGTTCAAAGCTGTCCATAGTTATAAAGGCATAGAAAAGTCGTGGATGTTGTGAGAACATTTTTTGTGGGTGAATCTAAAACTATAAATAGCCTTGGCAAATGATTTTCTATTGAGTTTGAGTTCGCTATTTGCTTTTTAATAAATTATAGGTAGCAGTAACATTTATGGTAAGTTTTAAGGTTAAAGATAAGTGTAAATTTGCATCTGTTACCAGCATTTTAAAAAGAGGAGAGAGTGTGGGCAATAGGTCGCCGAACTCACTCATGGCCAACTCGCACGTACTCACTCAGACTCACATAATGAGTCTGAGTCTGGATAACCAATATTTTTGTGAGTCGAAGCCCGAGAGAGTTTGTTTGTAGAAACTTTTAGTGAGTGTGAGTCCGAGCGGGTTTGGCTAAGCAAAATTTTGGAGAGTCTGAGTCCGAGTGAGTCTAAAGCGCAAAATATATTTTTTGAGTGAGTTCCACTTTCTTTTGCCGACTTGACGTTCCACCTAGACATTTTCAGCATTACTCAGCCTTACCTAAATTCATATTTATACTCGCATATATTCACAGGTATTCCGAGTCCAAGCGGGTTTGGCTAAGCAAAATTTTGGAGAGTCTGAAACCGAGTGAGTCTAAAGCGCAAAATATATTTTTTGAGTGAGTTCCACTTTCTTTTGCCGACTTGAGGTTCCACCTAGACATTTTCAGCATTACTCAGCCTTACCTAGATTCATAGTTATACTCGCATATATTCACAGGTATTCCAAAGCAGTGTTGTTCATACACCATTTCAATATTTATTAATTAAATGTGTAAATTATGCTAGAGGGCGTCTTGACAGTCCCGAATTAAGTCTTCCAGGGAATTGCTTGACTATTATACCTTATCATCTCCTCCAAGAAAAATGACTTTACTGGTTTGGAAGCACCTGGAACTCGTTTTCGAAGATGCTGTGTGAAGCGGCACCAAAAAGAGCACCGATTACGTCAGATATTGGTGTTAAAGAGCATTAACATCACAATCAAAGAAGCTAATTTTAGGATGATGAACACATAAGTTGACTCAGTGGTACTCACTCAGACTCAGGTCCAGACGTGCGTCTGAGGCTGAGTGTGTGCGGTTGAGTAATGTTTTGGTGAGTTTGAGTCTGAGTGAGTTCGGCTTAAGAACCTGTATGGGCCTGTACAAAGGCTTACAGTATGGTTAAATGAATAAATATGTGTGAACGAGAGTTTGAGTGAGTTCAGGTCAGAAAAATTTTGTGAGTCTGAGTAAACTGAGTCCAAAGTTCAAAATACAAGGTCCATTTGATTTACCTGCATAAATTGAAACCGGTTCCACGGCTGTTCATGCAAAGTTCAGAAATTGTGAAGCGCAAGTTCAGTGGTGCAGGCACAGTGCAACACCCAAAACGAATGACGTTGTGCTGATGCAGGCCTTATTTCTGTTCGCTTAGTTAACACCGTTAAGCTAACACTGACCGATGGCGAAATGATTATGCATACAGTTTATGAGGCACAAACTTCTTTGCAAAAAACGCATCGTGTTAGTGGAGGCAGGTACAGTGCCTACATCAAAGTGTTGCGTCGTCTGCTCAGCTGCACGCGCGGCTGCACCAAGCCGGCACTGTAAATGTGTGAGGGGCGGGAAAATCGTGAACCAGCGCTGTACCTCTTCTGCACCTTTAGAATTGAATGGCAGGGTTCAGAGGTCGTCAATGCTGCACCGCTGAAACGAATGGCAAGGCGCAGAACATCGTGAGCTGGTTCACGTGGTGCAGGCAAATTGAACATACTGATATATTTCATGAATGAGCCTGAGTGAGATCCGCAAGTTATGCCGACCTATGGTGTGGGCACATGTTTTAGCTGGAAAAAATGCTTATCTAGCCTGAGTGCAATGCACAGAACAGGCACACTTCACCCACATTGATGGTGTCACATGGGAAAGATTAGAATTCATACCCAAATGTATGATGATGATGAGAGTATGTAGGTGATTTCTATAAATGCCCACAAGGACCACAAAGGCCCTCTCCTGTGGCTTAATCTGTGCAGTAATATTTACTTTTGTTTTTGTCACAAATAATTTCTGTCCTGGTACAACTTTCTTTTTTTTTGTTCCAGCTTAATGGGGCTGTTTGCTATTGTGCCATTACTTACACTATGTGAATCCAGAAATGTCTTCAAACGTAGTTACAGAAGTTCCATAGAAAACTACAGGTTTTCCCGCTCACTTTGATCCAAGTGGCAGCTTAGATAATCTGCACGCCATTGAAATAATCTGAGCGCCAACCTCTTTATTACATGTGCCAAACATTTTATCCGAGCCCCAACATATTTAATCCAAGCGCCAACTCAATCAAGCCGCGTGCCAGTGATTTTAATTCAAGTGCCACCGCGTTTAATCCACTCGCCAATGGCTTCAATTCAGATGCCAGTGAGTTTAACCCATGCACAAAAAGCACAATACGGGGCGTAAAAATGGCAGTGCATTTGAAATGCAGTTTCTATAATATAATATACCATAGTCGAAAAGTAGAATAAATCATTATTATTAGTATTCGCTGCTAGTATACGTGGAAACAAAAATTCAGTGGTTCACTTGAGCCATGTTTGGAGTGCTTATACTGTGCTATGTACAAGTTTGTAGATGAGTGCTTGGCCCTGGTGGAGTCATTTTAATAGCAACGAAAGAAAAAAAAGCAAGAATATTTTGTGTTTGGGAACAAGGCTCATAATTAGATTTCTATAGCATTGCATGTCTGGGCCAGGTCATGTAATGCGGCAGACATTATATTGTTATTGGAGTGCCGGGATGCATAACAAGATATGAAGAACTTGACTGTGGGCAGTGATGAGTCAGAAACAGGTACATGCTCAATACATTAGGGGGCCATCACAGGGCAGAGCAAATTAGAAATCATTTAGGAGGCTTTCGTCCTGCAGGGCACATAAGACGTAAACTCGTGACCCTGATGTGAAAAACGGAGTCAAATTTTATATTCATATTAGTTGTTATCTTTTTATTCAAACAAAATTATGTGTATTCGATGAACGCGTGTTTCAAGCAAACACGCTTCAGGAACACTAGCGTCGTCTTTTACATGAAAACAGGAGTATCTCCTTTGATGCTTTTATAAAAAACTTAATTCCACATGAATCGAAACAAATACAACTTGAGTTTTAAATGGTTGCTTCTGATTTCAAGAACAAATGAATATCAAATCAAATCAAACTTTATTTATTTACCAGACAAAAACTGGAGAGTCGCCAAGGCTAAAAGCCACAAGACGGACTTGACAAAGGCCCTGGTGACCATCTGTCTATCACCGTTATCACCGGGCTGAGCAGACGACTGCGAATGCCTCAGCGAATAAGTAGCCGAAAGTCTGCTTAGCAAACGACACGAATCTATGCATTTGTGATGGTGTACATGGTTAGCCAGAATAATGCAGTAGCGACGGACCATAGACTAACAAGGACTATATGAGCAAATACTTTTAGTACCCATAAATGCAATTAACACACACTGTTCTTTTTTATTTTGAAGCTATGACACCGAAGTGTTAGGAGGAAATAGCAATGCGCACTTCATTTCAAAAGCGCAAGCATGTATAGGCGAAGGAAAAGTTCTTCCTGTGACTTCATGTTTATGTTATTCTCACATTCTTACTGTATAAAGTGGCAAACTTGTGTTTCTAGTGCATGGATGAAAATGACTGGCACTTAAACTATTCATTGGCAATTGGATTAAACTCACTGGCATGCGGCCTGATTGAGTTGGCGCTTGGATTAAATGCTTGGCACATGGATTAAATAGCTCGGCGCTCAGGTCATTCTATTGGCGTGCAGATTATTTAAGCTGGCACTTGGATTAAAGTGGGTGGGAAAACCTGTAGTTCGGTTATTGAATTATATTCAAGCCACGCATTGAGCACTGGCCTCTACATTTTCTTCACTAGTTGCTCTTGTAAGTTTGTGTTAATAACGCTATTGTAGAGCATTGGGATGGCATTAATACATAGCAATTCGCTGCGCACAAAATTTACAATTTTGTGCCTACTTCCCTACTTACTGGTTGGCCTCCAAAGCACAGAGGATGGGCTTCCTTGAAGAGCTTGAAAGGAGCCAGGTAGCCATCGGTGCTCTGCTCCTTGTGAATTAGTACTGTGAGTTTGACAGCACCAGCCTTGGTCGCAGTCAGCATCACTGTTGCTGTGCATTTAATTGTGTCGCATGAGGCAGTCGAATCGACAAAGACGATCTCCCTTGCCAGCTCGAGGTTATGAGCTCGTAGCATGATGGAGGTAACCACGACCACAGCCCAGCAGGCACTGCTGCCACCATGGGTCACACTTATGTGAGTGCCTGGAAGGTTATGTGGAATGGCAGGTGGTCTTTTAAGAACAATCTTCAGGCGCATGACTTTTACTGGCCATTTTGCTCTCTGTACAGTGCAAAGTGTTTCTGCGAAGTAATTTTTAGTTCTAGCATCACCTTGCCTTTTAAAAACGCCCTGCAGGCTCTTTTCAAGCAATCATAACATTACCTCATTGTCGGAGTTAGTTGCCTCACAAATCAATTGCAGCAAAAATATTTGGACTCCCTGAAGTACGAGTGGAGTTCAGGTTTACTGCAAGCTTTTTGTACTTCATTTATTGATTCTCCAAGAGCACACTGTCAGCTACACAGCGATTAATGACAAAGGGGAAGAAGCTACATCAGCAAGCATTGTTACATATTAGTATCAGATAGAGCAGGGAAGATGAGCAAAATCAAGAGAGCATGGACCCGTGCAGGTGCCCGCATTCCCTTATAAATGCGGAGCATTTCTTTGCGTACTGCATGCACTTTCGGTATCTTATCTATCTATATATTTATCTATCTATCTAAGCCCTGCCACGGTGGTCTAGTGGCTAAGGTACTCGGCTGCTGTCCCACAGGGTGCGGGATCGAATCGTGGTTGCGTTGGTGGCATCTATCAACTATCTATCTATCTATCTGTCTATCTATCTATCTATCTATCTATCTATCTAGCCGCTTACATCTGGGTGCTCTCGTGATAATCTCCCTAACTTGGTGGGAACCTAAATTATATGAGAGGGTTTGATGATTATGACACGCTGGTCAAACACAAATAACATTACATACATTGTTCAACACTTTTTGTTAAACAGCTAAACAGTGGCACGTACCTGCGGGTGGGTATGTGCCACAGCTGTTTGACACTTGGTATCTACCCAAAAACAACGAGAACACACAAGGGCCATTGTAACGCGTGAACGTTAAAGGGACCCTGAAAAACCTTTTTAAGTAACCATGAAATGGATTCACTGAAAGAGCTTATTGGTTCATGAATTCAACGCTGCAAAAATTTTAAAAATACGTCCAGTATGAGTGGACTCGCAAAGATTTGTCATGCTGCAATCGCATTTGCTCTGCTCTCATCTTGGCGAAAGCTCTGGGAGCTAAGCATGGCATGGGCAAAAAAAAAAAAAACGTCACACGTGCCTTTTGTTATTGAAGACTTTTTATTTGTTATTTTTTTCGCTTTGAATACGTGTCCTTTTCTGTGTGATTGGGAGCGCACGCGGGGATAAGTTGCGGCCTTTCGCGGCGATCCCTGTAAGGACCGAGCGCGCCATGTTAAAATCGGCGAATGGCTGATAGATGGCCTTTGATTTATTTTTCAGCTTCCTCCGTCATTTGTTGAAACGAGAGAAGGCAATTTTTAGCTGACTTTGATCATTTATTTATTGCGAATTCCAAGCCGCGTGCTGCACTATAATATTTGGCTCGCGTGTTTTCGATAGCCTCTTCTACCAATGGCAACATTTTCGGGCCATGCTCAAAAAGTATTGCAGGGCCTCTTTAAGACAAGACTGACAGCGGCAGCGTTGACTCGATGTCACGAGTCCCGTTAATTAGGGAGGCGATCGCCGGGCTAATTCCAAGGGCCGAAGTATCGGCCCCCCGAACCGCACGACGAAAGCGTGGACAATTTAGAAGTGGTCCTTTTTGGCGCACCAGCGGACGCCGGCTGTGGCCCAAAGAACAAGTCAGAGCCGAGAGTTGATAAACAAAACAGAAATATACTCTCAATAATGGCAGATCAAAACAATGCACAAGTATGCACACTCCACAATAGTTGAATACATTGTGTCATCCACTAAACAACGTACTACACAGTACAATCAGCCACACTCGAAACAACGGACACAGACAATACGCACTACAATGCAGTCGCATGCATTGAACGACCAAGACACTTAAAGACTAAAGAGATAGAAACCTATTCAGTCCAAAGTTCTTGGAACAAAAGTCTAGTTGATACTCTTCCGAGAATCACTCACTCAAAGTCCAGCGTTGTTGTCGTTCCGCGGCCCCCCCCCCCGAAGTTTCTCTTCCAGGAAACCTCACGTCTTCAATTGGCCACTCTCCAAGCTTCAAACTTCTTCGCCGGAAACACGTCGGCTTCACACATGCAGCTGTTGCCACGCGTCTTCGCTCGATAGCGGTATACACACACTCGTGACTGTAGCTCCAGTCGTCACCCCTCAGGTGGAAATCATCTTCTTCTCCTGCTTTGTCTCCACGGACAAAACCTTCGCCGACTACACGGCGGAATCCCTACGCGCTCTGGCGCTAACTTCCGTCTTCTCCTGATCTTTGGTCTCGACTGCTCAATTAAATACCTTCCGCGCGAGATACCAGAAAGTTCTCATCATTTTGTCGGCGCGATGCGCAGCGAAGGCTGGGGGAAAGGTCTAGACGATACGAGGGCCATTTGCGACGGGTGACTCAACCCGGCCTCACCACGCCTCTTTCCATCTAGAAAGTTCGAGTGCTTGCTCGGCCGCCGTTGTGGGGTGAGGAGGTTCGTCGGCGAGTCTACGCTTCCGAGGGAGAGAGTCGAGCCCGGGGAGTCTGGACGTTTGTTTATTTTTCTTTATTTTATCGTTGACCTCGCGGCGTCACTCCGGCGTTTCGTCGCGAGGAGTTGGCGGCGCGCCCTTTTTGAGCGCTCGTTCTGTGACACTGCCCCCCACTTTAAGAATATTATCTCATAATATTCAAAACCACACAAACGAGCGCGAACAGTCACCACACACTCTCACAGACTGTAACCTAGTCCGTCGCTCATGACACGTCACATTCACAATGGATAACTCAATACAATTGTACATTGTAATTCAATTCCACAACACATGAAATATAGCCACAGGTACATGAATGCAACACTCCATCACATATTCCAAACAATACAAATGTACAAAGTTCTCTCATTACAACAATTATAGAATACTATACATCACATCATCGTAACAAACATTTTGACTCGCTCGACATACTGTTGTGACACAAGACAACAACCACATTAACTTATCATAAAGCACTGTCAAACACATTCCGGTTCGACTCTAGCACTTATCCTGTGTATTTCGAGCTGCGCTTGCGTCCTTTCTTACGGTGCTCGCTCGATCTCTTCCTATTTTTTTGCTTCTTTTGTTCCGGCGAGCCCCTTCCAACGACGGTATCTGAGAAGGCGTCTCAGCCATCGTTGTCACTTCCGACACTGCTAATGGGTCATGACGCTCAACCAATTCTGCCCGGTTATTCACCCGCTTGTTCACGTCCCGACACTTGGCCTGGCTGGCCAACTCCGTCACCTTTACACTATCGGTCGGTTGAGGTCATGCCGACGTAAGTCCAGCTGCTCGGCCCGTGAACTCATTCAACACAATCATCTTCTCATTCACTGTCTCTTGCGCAGCGGCTTCACCTTGGGCTCTAGTGAGATCCGTCACGGGCTGCTCTTGCACTGTATCTCGCGGTCGCTGGGTTGGCGAGGGCTCTATCTTAGGTTCTTCTCCCAAACATTCCGGATTACTCGGTCCTCGCGCCCCGTCGATGTTTCCGATGACAAGGTCGTACAGGGGGGTCGTCATGCATAAAGCAGTAACCTTCCCGCTGAAGTACGGGGTTTCAACCTCAATTTATGCTTTGGGAAGCATCCGAACTGTACGGTCAATTAGGCAAACCAGTTTTGTTTTGCCTGTTAACTCACTTTCTCGTACCGAATTTCTCCGCACGATAACCGTGGAGCTACCGGTGTCTCTTAAAACCGTAAACTTTTTGCCCGCAACTTTTCCAGGCAGCGTTGGCATTCCCTTCGTAACACCGGTTGGCTGTTTTGTCATTACAGCACCCACAATAGGAAGTTTCTCCCCATTTTTCCACTCTACGAATCCTTCGGTGACGGCATTATTACCGGATTCCGGTGCCGCTTGCACACAGGATACCTGGTGAGTTTGACTCGCTCCGTTTCGACATGCGTCTGCTTTGTGCCCAGTCTGACCACACTTAAAACATTTTACTACCGTAGGGCTCGTAAAGTTAGTAGACAGTTGCTCGCGCGATGACCCACTGGGTTACACAGAAAACATCGCGGAACACTCTCCCGTGCACGCTTTTTTGTTCGGGTGCCGAATTTTTCGAATCTTCGGGACACTCCTTCTTGACCTTAGCCAAATTAGTGCCACTTTGCGCTTCCAAGAATTGATCACCTAATTGAAGCATGTCTTCAAGTGACTTAGCTCTCCTCTCTTTCAAGTACAGCGACAGGCTTGGGTGTCAACTAGTAAAAAATTGTTCTCTAATTAGGAGCTCTCTAAGCTCATCGTACTCCTGCGCTGTCCCTGAAAGTTCAATCCATCTGTCAAAATATTGGCAAAGTCGGGCGGCATACTGCGTAGCCGTCTCATTATCAGCTGACTTTCCTGTCCGAAATCTGTCCCGGAATCCTTCCACAGTAAATCTAAATCGCTTCAGCAAAGCAGTTTTCACCTTTGCATAGTTGGCTGCATCGGTCGGCGTCAGCCTACCGTACACACTGAGCGCTTCACCACGCAAGCAAGTACTCAAAGCAGTTGCCCATTGATGTTCCGGCCAATTCTGGCTCCTTGCAATTGTCTCAAATCTGTGAAGGTATGCGTCAAGGTCGTCCTCCCTTTCATCAAACGCTACGAGCAGCTTGCTTGGGTTCAAGCGGAAGCCATGATCTTCCCGTTCGCTGCTTTCAACTGTAGCTTGGACAGAAGTTTTATTTCGCTGTTGCAAACGGAGCCGCTCGAGTTCCATCTCGTGCTGCCGCTGCCGTTCCCTTTCCTCTCTTTCTTCTTTCAGCTGTCGCTCCTTTGCCTTTCTTTCTTCCTTCAGCTGTCGCTCCTATGCTTCTCTTTCTTCTCTCGCCCTTTCAGCTGCCAACTTTTCTCTCTCCAGCTCCAACTTCAATTGCTGCTCTCTTCTTTCGCTCTCTCAGCTGTCAACCTCTCTCTCTCTCCACCGCCTCTTTCTCCTTCTGCCTTACCCACTTGCGTAGTTCGGCGCCAGAAAGACCCATCTCCTCACCAAGAGCTACTAACTTTTCGAGATCCATGGTGTCTCGCAAATAAAACCTTGCCGTGTGCAAAAAGTATCTGCCTAAATCAGTCTATCGGAACACTCCCCTGCACTCGTTAACGAGAACACTGAGCAACACACAAAATTGTTTCGATTGCACTATCAACAACTCGACGCTCTTTCTCACTACTTCGGACACACTGTGCACCAAAAGGTCCTGTCGCGGACGCCAGATTAATTGTCACACAGGTCCCGTTTATTAGGGAGGCGATCGCCAGGCTAATTCCAAGCGCTGAAGTATCGACCCCCCAAACCGCACCACGAAAGCGTGGACAATTTAGAAGTGGTCTTTTTTGGCGCGCCAGCGGACGCCGGCTGTGGCCCAAAGAACAAGTCAGAGCCAAGAGTTGATAAACAAAACAGAAATATATTCTCAATAATGGCAGATCAAAACAATACACAAGTATGCACACTCCACAATAGTTGAATACATTATGTCATCCACCAAACAACGTACTACACAGTACAATCAGCCACACTCGAAACAACGGACACACACAATACGCACTACAATGCAGTCGCATGCATTGAACGACCAAGACACTTAAAGACTAAAGAGATACAAACCCATTCAGTCCAAAGTTCTTGGAACAAAAGTCTAGATGATACTCTTACTAGAATCACTCACTCAAAGTCCAGCGTTGTTGTCGTTCCGCGGCCCCCCCCGAAGTTTCTCTTTCAGGAAACCTCACGTCTTCAATAGGCCACTCTCCAAGCTTCAAACTTCTTCGCCGGAAACACGTCGGCTTCACACACGCAGCTGTTGCCACGCGTCTTCGCTCGATAGCGGTAAACCCATACTCTTGCCTGTAGCTCGAGTCGTCACCCCTCAGGTAGAAATCATCTTCTTCTCCTGCTTTGTCTCCACGGACAAAACCTTCGCCGACTACACGGCGGAATCCCTATGTGCTCTGGCGCTAACTTCCGTCTTCTCGTGATCTTTGGTCTCGACTGCTCGATTAAATACCTTCCGCGAGAGATACCAGAAAGTTCTCATCATTTCGTCAGTGCGATGCGCAGCGAAGGCTGAGGGAAAGGTCTAGACGATACGAGGGCCGTCCGCGACGGATGACTCAACCCGGCCTCACCACGCCTCTTTCCATCTAGAAAGTTCGAGTGCTTGCTCGGCCGCTGTTGTGGGGTGAAGAGGTTCGTCGGCGAATCTACGCTTCCGAGGGAGAGAGTTGCGCCCGGGGAGTCTGGACGTTTGTTTATTGTTTTTAATTTTATCGTTGACCTCGCGGCGTCACTCCGGCGTTTCGTCGCGAGGAGTTGGCGGCACGCCCTTTTTGAGCGCTCGTTCTGTAACACTCGACAAACGCAAAGAAAAATGTTAGGGTGCCAGAAGGGCTCCGCCGCGGTGGTCTAGTGGCTAAGGTACACGGCTGCTGACTTGCACGTCGCGGAATCGAATTCTGGCGGCGGCGGCTGCATTTTTGATGCAGGCAAAAATGTTGTAGGCTCGTGTGCTCAGATTAGGTTGCACGTTAAAGAACCCCAGGTGGTCGAAATTTCCGGAGCCCTCCACTACAGCGTCTCTCATAATCATATGTTGGTTTTGGGACGTTAAACTTCGCATAATAATCTATCAGGGTGCCAGCAGGAGTCGAACCCAAGCTTAATGCGAGGCAATCAAGAATTATACCACAGAGCCATGCTAGATCTCGTAACTATTTTTTCAAATAGACCGTAATGTTCGTAAAACGTCAAATGTGGTTGCAGTGCTGGGTATGCAATCTCATAAATATTACATATTTACTCCTATGATAGAACCTTTATGTTGTGTGAACGTCCATTGTAGTTAGGGGCCATGCGCAGAAGTGGTATTAAGTACCAGTGTCCAGGGCCACCATCCTTGCCAGCACAAACCCTCCATATCAGCTTATCGCTTCTGGTGTTGCTAATACTCATGTTACTGATGGCACCATTGTGCAGGTGCAAACAAGTGGTTATAGAAACATCTGCAACTGTTCAATATGCATCTGTTCCTGCAACATTCGTACATATATTTAGCATCATTTCATAACATGTCGCTAAAAAAATTACAACACGGCCACCTTCCCTCCGCATGCTTCACATAATGGCAATTGCCAAAGTACATGGGATCTGCTGAATTTTTTTGCTAGTTTCGCATCTGTCAAATAAGGTGTTCTCTGTTTCGGCTCTACTTCTCAGTCTTCAACGGTATGGGGCCAGGACCAGGATAAGATAGGTTCAAGACACCTGACCATCTTCCTGAACAGTAAGAGCGATCGGTCCCACCAAGCGAGGTGGAATGTGCCGCTAAGCGGAATGTGCCGCCATGCGAACGAACAGGAAGCGGAGCAAGTTGTTCAAAGAAACATATCAAGCCGTTCATCCAGTGATCAACATATGTCATAATTCAGTGTTCGTGCGGCTGTGTCTGTGGCACAGACTGGGCGGTGCATCAGTTATAGGCCTTGCGAACATGTCAATTCATGTAAAGATTGGTGTTTGTAGTAATTTAGCCACACATTGTGCTAGGCATGGGTACAGCATTCCTCCGTCTGTCGGATGTTACAGTCCTAGAATTCTGTTGTCAAAGGCTCGCACGGGAGATATTTGAGGCTTTTGCCATCCACAAAAGGGGCCATTGATGTGTGAGCACTCCACTACTTAATCTGTCTGAAAAAAAATCAATTTGATATGACGCACATGACTGAAGATTTGTAATCTAACCATTTTTTTGTATCTGCGTAGCCTTGATTTTGTCGATTAAAATTTCAGTTCGCAGTCAGCTGCCATTTTTGTATCGCCTTCCTTTGTCCCGTTCTTGCGCTTTACGCTTCTTTTTTTTATTTCTCCCAAGTTTAAATGGCCTCTCTAGATTAACCTGTGTGGCTGACACTCTGTACAGCTCTGGTTGCTGCTGCTTTCATGCTTTCTGAAATTTCAACATTTCCTTTAATGATATTTACAACCAATCCTTTCAACTAACAGCCAAGAAGGACAAAATGCCTTTACAAAGATAAATACTTACATTGAAACATAGGCCGGCCAGTATGAGGCATCTCATCTCTTTTTTTCATGTTTTATATTTCACAATTTGTTTCCACTGGCTGACTCGCGAGCTTCATTAATGCTGGTTCCCTGTGAATTGATGCTCATCAACTTGTCAGCTGTTCTAGATTGCCAACTTATGCCTTGAAACAAAAACCTTTTAAAAATGTGTCAGTGTCACTTTCAAAGAAAATAAATAATGTTTTCGTTGTTTCTTTTATTTGGCCAAGTATATGTTCTTCTTCCCCCCTTTCTTTTTCATCATTTTGGTTTTCCTATCAATCTGATCTGGTTTTCTGGTCTTCCCACTTAAAACGCCGACCACCTGTGCACCTCTTGGGCTTTAAACTTGCCATACTCAAGGTTATTCCAAGTATTTGATGTTTCTGATTTCACAGGAACATAAATTCATCAAAAAGTTGTGGGTTTCAAAGTAACAAGTACATAATTTCTTACTTCCCAAGCAAATAATGGTAAATGTATGCTCTGACTGGCAGGTGCAACGTACAACCAAGCCACTGGCATGAATCACAAGTAGATGAGCCTTTGTGCTGAATGTGTCTGTAATTTGTCATAGCTACAACTTGACCATTCACACTTTGAAAATGAGTGCTTATGAATAATGTTTTACGTAGAAGACAGATTCTCCCACAAATTTAGACATACATTGAGCTGCATACAAACAAGCCTTTTCCTCCAGTTTCAGCACAGGGTCAATGTGAGTACCACCAAAACAGGCCTCCCTCCAAACGCTGTGCCAGTGGTAGACTGTTCTTTGACATGGATTTAAAGCCGCATTGGCCAGCTTTGCAGGGCCATCATCTTCCATAGAGAGCTTGCTCTCATGCAGTCTCCTTGCTTCACTAGGGGTCATGCCTTCGCTGAAGTAACGCAGGAATATTTGCCTTGTTGACTTGGTGCCCCAAAGTAGCCGCAGAGCGTCCGCTGAGTCGGTGCTGTGGCTGTACCTGTCGTCGATTCGTATCACTGCAGAAAGAGCCACCTCTCTCTGCAGATACTTGTCCCTGTGTTTGGTGTTAAACGTGACCAGTTTTAATTTTACGTCAACTTTGGCCATGCACTTGGCATTGCGTGGGCCACTCTTCTTGTTCTTGGTGTGATGCTGGCAGCGCCAAATTTTGTGAAAAGCCATCCTGCATGACACACATGGGTGCAAATGGGGATAAGCTCTTTCATAATGCACTGCTTTGTAAAATATTATTATCTAAGTAAGAATAACTTACTTAGATAAGGGCACGGTGGCATCGCCTCAAGCATGTCTGACTGCGCATGGCTGATCGTGCAGGTTCTTCTTGTCTGCTCAAAGCAAGGGCCAGCTCTGCTGGCTGATCCTGGACAACCGCCTTGGAACAATGACTCGCCTAACACGTGGAGCACTTCGGTGCCACCGGATCATCGAAATATCAGCCCGATCACCACCCTGACGCCCCATTGGCTGCCCAGCCCGGTGACGTCGCCGCTTCTTGCTATAAAGCCAGTGGACATCGTTTACTGCATCAGAGGGCATGGCGGCATCGCCTCGAGCATGTCTTACTGCGCATGGCTGATCGTGCAGGTTCTTCTTGTCTGCTCAACGCAAGGGGCCAGCTCTGCTGGCTGATCCTGGACAACCGCCTGGAACAATGACTCGCCTAACACGTGGAGCACTTCGGTGCCACCGGATCATCAAAATATCAGCCCGATCACCGCCCTGACGCCCTATTGCTGCCCAGCCGGTGACGTCCGCCGCTTCCTGCTATAAAGCCAGTGGACATCGTTACTGCATCAGAGGCACGGCGGCATCGCCTCGAGCAGTCTGACTGCGCATAGCTGATCGTGCAGGTCAGTTTTTATGATACTTCCTTAGGAAATTGTACTAGTTACTATGAATTAGTAGTGCTGCCGTGCCCTCGGCGTTGTTTCTGTATAGTTGCTGATTGTTGGTCTGTGCTACTTCTCGTATTGTGCGGGGACGTAGAGACGAATCCCGGTCCCCAGACCCGGTCCGCTGTTGACCTCAATGAGCATAAAGATGTGTTTAGTGCTGTTCTTGAGGAACTGAACGAGATAAAAACTGCCACGAACAAGCGCGATGAAGCTCTGACCCGTATTAGTTCAAACCTTGATGAAGTTCTGGAACTGTCAAAAGCAAATAAAAAAAAATTCATACCCTTCAGCACACCGTTGAACAACTAGAAAAAACTGTCGCGATTCAAGGCAAGAGGCTTAATGATATGAGATGGTCACGACGGAATAACTTAGTAGTCTAATGGCATACCAGAAGGCCCAGAAGAAACCAGAGAGTCCTTGAAGACTTAGTTGTCCGACGGTTTGCAATGATGAACTAAAAGTCGCTGTCACCTCTCTCGAACGCATTCACCGAATTGGTAACCCCGAAATGATAAACCCCCGGCCAATCATTCTCAGGTTGTACAATTACAACGAAAAAATAGCCATACTAAATAACTGTTTCAAACTAAAGACAGCGAAGTTTCCGTGTCACATGACCACTCCCAGGCAACGCAGCACATAAGAAAAAAACTTTGGCAATCTGTAATTCTGATAACAGGCCGACATAAGATAAACTGTTTCATAATAAACTGCATATTAACAACGACATTTATGCGTGCGACGAAGCAAAAGATTGCCGGGTGCTCGTGCGCAAAGGTAAAAAATTAGAACTGAGAACTAAACCGAAATTTACGAAAAAGGCGAACGAATGACTTACGGATTCTACAAAGCAACAACCGAAAACACTGAGGCTCATTTCCCTTAATGTGCGAAGCTTATGCAACAAACAAGGAGAACTGGAACACGTGTTGTTAACATATGACCCGCACATAGCTGTCATCTCCGAAACCTGGCTTTGCCCAGATTTGCCTGATAATTACGTGATTCCGTCTTCATATACGTGCTATCGCAAAGATAGACTTACACGAGGAGGTGGTATGGCAATTGTGAAGGCGGGCCTTTCAACTGTTCCACTGCCTGCTGTTAACCCTAACCACGAAAGTGTCTTTTGTAGAATAAATATTTCAGGAAACCATATTGTTATTGCGGGAATTTATAGGCAGCCGGGAGCTCCCTGTGAATTTTTACTTGAACTGTATGATCATTTGGCAGTGTATAAGGATCGGAACATTATTGCTGCGGGAGATTTCAACTTACCGCACATAGATTCGTGCTCGATGTCATCAGGGGGCAATGATACAAAGAACTCCAAAATCCTTCTAGATACTTTATTAGCTCACAACCTTACACAGACAGTACTATATCAACACGGGTGACTAGCACTGCTTTCTCCATTCTAGATTTAATTTTGTGTTCAGCCAGCTTTACTGATCATACCACAGAAATTCACGAGCGAGTCTCGGACCACAAGCTCGTATATTTTTCCTGCAAGCTTCCAAACCGAATTAAGTTAAACAACGCTAAATTCGTAAAAGTAAAAGACTACAACGCAGTAGATAACCCAAACATTGCCCACCATTTAGAAGAAGCATTACTGACATTTCACGATGACGATGTTAACGTCTTATGGGCAAAGTTTAAGTCATGCTGCAATTATTGCATCAATAAGTTTATTCCAGATAAAATGAAAAAAATCAACAAAGCCAATCCGTGGATAACCAGAGAAATTATACATTTAAAACGTAAACTAAAACGATACCGAAAAAGGAAGAACAGGGATGCCGCCCTCCTTTTTAAGCTAAGCTCTAAGTTGAAATCTAAACTACGAGAAGCTAAAGAGCGCTTCTATTCAACCACCCTTGGGCACTTTGCTACCAAATCCCCTCACAAATCCTGGCAATTTTTATCAAACAAGGACTCAAGAAGCGTAGATCAAATAGCTGTTGGTGCCCGCATTGTTACAGATAAAAAAGAAATTGCTGAAACCTTTAATTCCTATATCCAGAGCGTATTCTCAAGGCCAGCCACACTGGGTAATACGCCTTCCGTCAAAGATAGCAACCAATATATCCATATTATTGTCGAAGGTGTTACTGAGCTGCTCTTACGATTAGACCCTAAAAAATCTGCAGGACCTGATAACATTCCCACCGCATTCCTCAAAAGATATGCAGAGCTCCTAGCTAGATTCTTGGTACAGTTGTATTCTAAGTCTCTTGAAACTTCTTGCCTCCCACTTGAATGGTTGGTTGCCCGAGTGAAACCAATTTTTAAAAAAGGCTCTGTCACCGATTATTGTAATTACCGACCCATATCTCTCACTTGCACAGTTTGTAAAGTTCTCGAACACGTAATTGCTAAACACCTAAATGATTTTCTTGACAACAATAATCTTCTTACTAACGTACAGCACGGTTTTCGAAGAGGTTTTCCAACTGCAACTCAATTAGTAGTTACCGTCCATGAGATGGCACAGGTACTTGACGAGGGCGGACAGATTGACGCAGTTCTAATAGACTTCTCGAAAGCGTTCGATAGAGTTCCACACTCGAAACTAATAACAAAAATGAAAAACTTCAGCATTCCATCACAAGTCGTCAATTGGGTTATTTCATACCTAACTGGCCGCACAGAGTATGTTGAAATTGACGCTGCCTGTTCTTGTTTTCTTGATGTTTTCTCTGGCGTCCCACAGGGTTCGGTCTTGGCACCGGTTCTATTTAACATTTATATTAATGATCTTGGCCAAATTGTAAAGCCCCCTCTACGCCTTAAGCTGTTTGCAGACGATTTCATCATATTTAGCCACATAGTGTCTGCCGCTGACCAGCACGTTTTAACCATGCTTTGCATGCAATAACGGAATGGTGCAATAAATGGGATATGCTTATGAATCTCGACAAGACAGTTCACATGTGCATCTCCAATAAGAATAAATCTCACTTCATGTATAGTCTTGGCAATTATCAGATTAAACAAGTGGAGGAACATAAGTACCTGGGGTTAACCTTGACGTCCAGACTTAACTGGTCAACACATATAAATAACATATGTTCCTCCGAGAGAAAGAAGTTAGGATTTCTGAAGCATAAATTAGGCGATGCCCCCTCGTCGCTTAGACTCATTGCATACAAATCCATTGTAAGACCCACCCTGGAATACGGAAGCATTGTATGGGACCCCCATACTATCACTAATAAAGAAAAGCTTGAAAAAATTCAGAGATTGGCAGCTCGCTTTATTTATAAACGTTTTAGACGTCACGACTCCCCTTCAGCTATGTTGGAGCTCGCACACCTAGAGCCATTGGCCAACCGACGTAAAAGTGCCCGTCCAAACTTTCTACACCAGCTATATTTTAATAAATTGGGAATCCAGTCACAAGATTACATAGCTGATCACCCTAGTCGAGCGTCTCGTCCCAAACATAGCCGAAGTATTACACCGTTCTTTGCCCGTACAGACCAATACAAATATTCATTTTTTCCCAGAACTGTTTCCGATTGGAATGTTTTGCCAGAGTGCTCACCCTTGCTGTCATTTAATGTATATAGATTGTATACTTACCTGTTGATTATGTACCCTTACATTCATGTGTCGATCTTGCATCCGTACGCATGTCTTCTGGATGTGTACATCCCTCTCCTGCTTGGACCTCTCAAGGTTCGCAGTATTGTTCAAATAAATAAATAAATAAATAATTAATAAATAAACTAGAGGAACAAAACTCTTTTCACAGTTGCACTGCTGTAATAGCTATGCTTTTATCACAATTGCAGCTGGCTGCTCGTATGTTGTATTCTGTGCAATGGCATGGCACCGTACGATTGTATGAGCACCATATGAGTGGTTGTCACACATTTGACTGGGGCACCCCAGAGGTGCTTCAGCGGCCATACCATCATGAAGATGATGGTAGTGATGAGCAATCGTTTGTCTCGGTGCACGCCAGGAGACGACACTATTAGTAGCGCCATCAGTGCAGGCGTAATTGGCAACTGGGGTGGCCTTAGAACATGTCCAGACTAGAGGGAATATGTGCACAAGCTTACCGTGGCTGTGCACCCACAAGGCTACGTTTGCAACAGTGGTCTCACAAGACATTAGAGAGACGTTAAGGGTAAATATCAAGTTAGCGTAGATTGCTGAAGTAGCGGTCCACAAACGTCGTAGTGCTACTTCGATCCCAAGGAAATACTGATTTGAAATAAGATCATGTTTGAGTGATCCGCATGGTGTTATTGCGCTTCAAATCGCCCTCCTAAAAAAATGGGGCTCCTGACATAGTTGCCTTGCCCAACATTGCCTGACTTTACTGCACGGCCGCCGATGCTATTACCAGCAAAGCAAGAGTAGCTGGAGCCACAGAAGCAGCAATGGCCATTGAAGCTTACCGCGATAAGTGTTGTTTGTGAACCTTGCAATGAAACATTGGCTTGCGACACTGGTGCACAGGCATGCCACTCAGCCAGTAGAGGGTTTGTTTTGCAGCACTCAGTGGAAAGTCGCATTAGTTACTTTGCTGCAGTTTAAGTGGCATATACTGTTCGGGCATTAGGCCACCGGCATGTGCATTTTTTTCTTTTGTTGAACTTTCCATCGCAGCAACTTTTTTTATTTGATCTGAAGTGGCGGTCGGGCTTGGCAAAAATGGACATTTTACGCTTTCTCGTGCAAACACACATAGACAGCCGGAGAAAAAACCCGATTGCAGCATCACAGCTGTTCAAGTCTCTCATAGACCGCCTCGCTTGCCTTCGTGCACCGCCTTGGCAGCGCGCTCCTGCAAGTGTCTGGTGCTATGAGGGTGAGGCATTCATAAACAAAAAGAAGCATACTGTTCCCAACTTGCATGGGCATGCGTTCCGGCATTTATTTTATTGGTTGAAGGAGCACACAGCTATATTTTCTTGTTAATAAACGAGCAATGAGCTAGGGAGAACTCGTAGCCTTGGTCTTTAGCTCATTCTTTATTATGATGAGGTGAACTTATGCAAGGCTGCCTTTAAACCTAATGAGGCGAGTTTATGAAACATACCCTTGTCTTTTCTCATACTGAAACTTTTTTTTCCTAATTAAAGAGGGCCTTGTAGTGTTACGAAAAGTTTGTGAATACGGGTCTAGTCTGGCAAGAGGCTACCAGTATCTTTAGAGGGGCACATCACATTTTGCCCTTTAATTATGCATGAGTACATGTGCTATATAATTACGAGTACCTGTGTAATTGCTTATGTCTTAGAAAAAATTTTTAGGGGCAATTATCTAGTATACTTCAGAAGTCCAGTGGTTAATTGGAACACTTTAAATGAGAAGGCCTTGTTGCACATGAAAAAATAAATATTTATGGTGACTTTACAGTAGCGTTGCGTAGTCTGAATGAGAAGCAGAACTTAGTGGTCTTTTTTGTTTTTCATTATTTCTTTCTACCTTATTTTCCTTTCTATGACTTTCTTTTCCTTCTCTGTGTGCTTCTTTCTCTTTGTTTCTTTTTATTTCTCTCTTTCTCCTGTGTTGCAGTCAGTTTATCCTGTCTCTTTTGGTCTGTTGCTCTCTTTCTATCTTTTTACGTCTTTATTTCCTTTAGTTCTTTTTATTTTCCTGTTCCATTTAATGGCTGGCTGCCTTTTTCTTTCCCTGTCTCGTGTTTCACAATCTCCACTTCACCAAGCAGAGTTTTCATTTTAATGCTCACACCTGCTGTATTTGGTAGTGGGGCTTGCCCGAATCCTGTAGCGCATACTCACCTGCGGTTTACTGCAAACACAAAGTTTTTACAGCTGGCTTAAAAGCCAACTCTGGAAATTTTTCAACCCCTATCAAGGTAATGGTGTTTGTACATTTCTGAGACAATAGCTGAAATTCTCAGAAAATTGGAAAAAGCTTCTATTAGGCAAAAAGGCGCAATACTGAAACCCAACCAAGCGCACTGTCTACGCATGAAACACTATTTGGTAAGAACCGGAAGTCGCATATTGATCCCGCTGGCGCAGAGTATGAAAACTGTAAAAGCCAGGCCAGCAAAGGTCCAGCCAAACACCACAGAGGAAGGAAGGAAGCTTTTTCGTACCAAACACTGCCACTGGATTTGCCCAGTTGTCGTACTTCAGGTTCGTTCTGACTTTGGGTGGCTTGAAGCTGCTTTGTCATGAAACAACAATTGGCAAATGTTTGGCAGTTACGCTTCACCACCTTAATCGTTTAGGCTTACCACTTCACATCGGGTCACGAAATGAAAAACTGTTTGTTCTTTCCTTCGAAACAATACTATAACACAGGAATAAACAAAGACACAAGTTTGTCCACCACCTGCAAGCAAATACGTGTTCTGCAAGCAGGAAGAGTAGGCAAATAAGTGTCCTACTCATGATTCTCATGGTTGCCGAACGATCGTACTGCTAGAGTCTCCTCTAGTTCATTTTAGGACACTCTGACTTCAGTCGACATGCCAAACGTGATGTTACATGGATAGTGTTGCCAATAATTATGGCAAGTCAGTTGATCATTTCGAGGCAAGCCTAAAATTTATTTGCAAACAATCAGTGCATCTCTCAATCCTGCCATTTGGCATAAATGACAAAAATCTGCGAAGGAACGTACCCACCGAATTCTATTAGGATCTATTGATGTCAAAAAATCACCGGAGTTCATCATTAAATAGCTGAGCTGTTAAAACATCCTTTATTTTCATTTTGTTCTATACTCTGTGCCTATTTATGAATCTCCCAACAAACAAGGTGGCTTTCAGATTACTGCCCAAACATGATGCGACGACTTCTATGATCAGCTCAGTACAGTATGTTATGGTCACTTTCAGTGATGGGATCAACGAAGCAGTCTCAGTGTAGCTTTTTTTTTTCTGGGAATGCTAAGCTACTTGCAGCGCGAGCAAGCGAACATCGCCGCATATTGTGACGGCCGCGGTAACATTGCCGATCGTTGGGTGTCAAATCAGCCAATGGCCATCCACTTTGAGTTTATGGCACAGTTAGGTTGATGGCATCATTGTGGAGAGAAGAGCGAACGATTTAAAGGTGTTTAAGAATTGTAAATTCTGTTTCACGTGCTGCGCTATGTTTGGCTCATATGCCCTGAGGAGCCTAGACTACCGATTGGCAGCACAATTGAATATGATGCGCAAGTAGGCGCATAGAGGAAGGACATGGGACAGAGCGCGTTTTTTCGCCATGGTGAAAAATAGTCGAGCACTCGTGTTTCGATCGCCTACCACTTTTTTTTCGCCGAAAGACCGTGAAAACGACATCTTGGCGCACGCTCAGCGTTAATTGTGCCTCTTCTGTCGAAGTGTTTCAGTGTGTAGCAGTTTTCACATCTCGGCGCAATTGCCGCAGCAACCTCATCACCCTAAATGGAGCTGCTGCCATGACATATAAAATCGCCTTGTATCGCGGTGCGGAATTTCGAAACTATGATTTCAGCTGTAAGCCCTGTGTAAATGATCGCTCAAACGGTTGTAGTGCAGTAAATGGCATCGACAAGACAACCCACCTTTCCCCAACACACTGGACGCGCCGGACAATCCAAGGAGTGTTGGTCCGTATGCTGTACGCTTCCATTCATTCATTGACGGCGTCTTTGTCGGCCAAGTTCGCTCGGAACACGGACTCGTGTTCAGTAGACTGCTGGTCATCTCTTACGACCCCAAGTGGCTGACGCATCTCCTCCATTGTGCCTCGACATTGTGCAACAACGCGATCGGCACTCTTAGAAACTTGACGGTCACAACCACAGTGGTAGGACGAACTTCGTGGAGTGATCGCCTTCGTAGACTGGGTCAGTGGTCTCACGTCACCGCCGATCCAGCATGTATACTGTGGCCAGTGATGTTTTGTTCTACGTCGAAGAATTTCCATTTATAGACATGAAAATTCCCTATTTCGGGGATATTTCCCTGTTAACGTTGACGAAAGTTCCAGCATATTTCCCTGCATAACAGTACTAATTTCCGCCCTCATCTACACAAACACTATAATTACACGTGTATGACGTACTGGCCACTTTTGAAATCATGACTAGCCCATCCACTGCCACACAACAAAGCCATGGCATATTTATTCATATAGTGATAGTACACTGCACATTGCGGGCTTCAAGTCCAACACGAATAATTAACTAGAAATCGCTTCGCATATATCAAATCTCAAGGGTTCTGCTAGCGTGGTGCATGCACCAGAACCGATTACAGCAGATGAAGGCGCACTGTGACCGCTAATAATTGGTCGTCATGTGAGAGTTTAACCCTTCCTGAAATACCCTGCAATATCGCGAAGATTCTTTTTGGCTCAAAATGACAGGCGAAAATTCCCCGATAAAGCAAAAATTTTCTGCACGGGACATCACTGAGTGGCTGCGCCTGTGAGACATACTTCACCGTATGTACCTGCTTTTAAAGGTGGTATCACTGCCGCATAAGTTTTCTGTGCGGTGAAACCAACCGCTTTGGGAATTTTCGCAATGCCGTGAAGCGACCTTTCAAGACTGAGTTAGGTTATAGTGCCTGCAACCCTGTTAATTTTAAACAGCAAAGTTCATTGGACATTTGTATTTATAGTGGGATCATATCATATCAACCATCTATATTAAAACACTTGTGGGCTCTTATCGCAATAAGAACAAAAATTTATTGAGGAAACTGTGTTCATGTGTGTTACCAAAAAAAAATCAAGCAATGCTTTATACCGCACGGCACAAGCAATGAGGTGGCACCTCGCTTCCAATTTTCTTTGTCTTTTTGAACAGAACCATCGTATGCATCATTTAAAAATTTGTTGTACTGTTCTTGGGTCATCTCTATTATCAAAATGTATATTCTGAATTTTCTTTGTTTTGGAAGTTTTGGGCATACAGTGTTTTTATTTCGTAACTTGATAATACAGATGTTTGGGCTAGTTGGTGATAGGAAATCAACATATTTGTATAGCGCAAGACTACGAGTAGTTACGGCGTAACTACAAAAGAAGAGAGAAGGACAGAAAGAGAGCTGACTTCAACTGAAATTTTATTAACGAAAATGCTGGAAATATATACTCATGTTGGAACACCACCACGCAATGTATTGCATCACAGCAAGACAATCATCATCTCATTATATGGTTACAACGCCACAGATCAGCACAAGTTCACAATCAATTCTGTCGAAGCCAGAAACTCGCTTTCTTTTTTAGTCAGAGCAAGCGAAGGCAGGCTGATACATCGATCACCAAGCATTTGCATTTAATTGGCCTCCATAATCTCTCGTGTTAGCTGCTGATGGTGTTTGGCTACAACAGTGCACTTTTTGAAGTGCTGGAGGGTCCTATTAAGTTTAAAAGCTTGTTATATGGGCCAAGTAGGAAACCTTTAAACACAAATATTTCACTGTGTACAATTTGCAATGTAGTCATATTTCAATCATACATTTATTAGAAACTTGCTTCCACTTTGCTTCAACCCTGAAAGCATATGTCAGAAAAACTTTTGGAGCTTGCTCAGACTCAGACTCAATGAACATTTTTGGGAGCCGTACTCACTTTCACGAACATTTGTTCAACCGGACTCGCTCGGACTCACTGTCTTTTTCGACCACCATGCAAGTGCTTTTTAACACCGAAATTTAACGTAATCGATGCTCTTCTAGGCACCTTTTTATAGGTTGCCTTCGAATACGAGTTACGAGTGCTCGTAAACCAGTAAGGTCATTTTTATTGAAAGAGATGACAGCGCAATATATATTTGTCACCAACTTCCTTTAGTTGTCAATGGTGAGGGAAAGGTCAAGGCCTTCCACCATGTAATTCATGCCACTAATCAATAAATATTCAAATGGTATATAAAAGACACGGCTTTGAAATATGTGAGCATTAACGCGAGTATGAACGCTGATCTAGGTAAAGCAGATAGTAATGCTAAAGACTAGTAGATATGACAATAGCTTGGCAAACAAAAATCGAACCCAGATTCTCTCAGGAAATGTATCTTGGACTTTGGACTCGCTCGGACTCAGAATCGCCAAAATTTTCCAGAGACGGACTCATTTGGACGCACACTCACAGAAACTTTAAACTGGACTCTCTCATTCTGAGACTAGCGCCTCAATCCGAGATTGAGTGAGTAGACTCTGAAGTGAGTTCACTGATATCTAGAAGAAAGAGACAGTCCTGGTATAAGAGTAGAAAAGGACACTGTTAAAAGGCGAGGAAATTACACAAGCGCATGTGATATTCGTACAAGCCTAGTTCTTATTCGTAAAATTCTTAAGGTTATTGTATTATAATAAAAAAATTCCGCCATATCCACGAAGTGAATGATGATGAGTGGGCGAAGCTCCGGAGGTGAACCTGGTAAACCATGAATCCTCTGTACATTTCGCCCACTCGATTTTATTACATCGCTCCCCCTAGCGTACGTCGCCGAACTATATCGAACGATTGCCTTCAACCAATGACACGCGCCATATGTGACATCATTTCTATTTTATAAGATCTCGCGTCTTTCATCAACTACAAGTACCGCTTTCTAGTTTATAACAACTTGCATCTTTTCATCATCAGCTACAAGTACCACCATCTAGTAAACACTACAAGAACTAAACGAGAGGTGGCTACATGGATGGATGGATGGATGTGGCTGTACCCTTTAGATCGGGCGGCGGCTAACGTCACCTAGCCGAAATACTTAGTGAACTAACCATTACATTTATCTTTTTTTTCCTTTAAATAATGAAGTTGAGGCTTCGTACTTCGCAGTGAAGGTTCGCAGTACTCCCGTCCTTGCCTCCTTGATTACTTTCTCCTCCTTGATTACTTTCTCAATTTGTTTAGTGGCTATTTCAATTTGCCTTTCTGGATAAAAATTTTCCTGTAGTTGCTCATCTTGTCTCCTTCCCACTTTCACTGCTCTTCCAAAACTTAGCTTGATACGTTTGTGATCGCTACCCAGACTTCTGGAGCTACCTTCATTTATGTGCATTCCCCTGAGCTTATCATACATCCTATGTGACTTCAGTGCATAATCTATCGTCGACTGAAGTCTTCCTACCTCCCATGTTATTTGCCCTTCACACTTCTCGGTACTGTTGCAATTGATCAAATTAAGCCTTTCACACATATCCATGATCATTTTGCCTGTCGGATCGGTATACCCATCTATATCTTCTATGTGCGCATTCATGTCTCCTAGTATAATTATCTCGCACTCTCTTCCTAACTTCTGAGTGTCCTTTGATATACACTCTACCATTGCCTGGTTTTCCTCCCTGGCCTTTGCTCCCGTCCACAAGTACACGAAACCAAGGAGTGTCATTTGACCTGCCACTTTCCCTTTTAGCCATAAATGTTCCTTGCACTCCTGCTTGACCCTTTGCCAGTCTGTACTTTTATAAATGAATGCCCCAATACCACTTCCCTTTCTGCTGCCTTCTGTTCTATTACAATATTCCCACGCGTAGTCCGGATTGTTCGGAGGTTGTTCCATGTCCCTGAGATGTGTTTCTACAAAACCGTATACCATCGGCCTCTCTTCCCTTAGCTGTTCTTCTATCTCTTCCCACTTCAGCCTGTTCCTACCACCCTGCATGTTAATATACCCTATGTCTGAATTGGCTCGGCGCTCGTGGCTACGTCTATTTATGCCCCGGACTCTACCTATCTTAGATATTGGCGCCACTTTGGAATCGTATCTGTCCATACTGCCTGTCGAAGAGTCTCCCTGGTTGTTTTCCCCGTTACTAGCTATCCTGCACCCCGAAGGGCTCGCTTGCCCCCCAAAAAAGCTACTGCGCGTCCTGCAAGTCGCCAACCCACCTCATGACCTAGCCGCCCATCGAAGTGAATTCTGTCTCGTTGAAAACCCCCCCACCTATGCACCTCTCTGTTTATTTCCACCACCTCAAAACCTTTCTCTCGACTCATCCGCCATATCTCTTGGTTTGCGTTGACCACCGCTCTTTGCAGGTTGTTATCACGCACCGGTACCTCCGGTATCGTGCATATCACTACCTGCACCTTAGGAGAAGTGGCGCGCATGTCATCGACGCCTTTCGCCAGTGTGGCTGCTAGTCCTGCTGCATCTTCATTTAGGACATCATTTAAACCGCCTGAAATTATCACGAGGTTTCGTCTATCAGCTGTCGTTTTGAGCTTTGCACTCGCTTGCTTCATGACTGCTTCCAGCTTGCGTCCTGGGAACGCCCTTACTACATACAGGAGACGGTACCGCCATCTGGTGAACACTGCAAGAACTAAACTAGAGGTGGCTACATACAGGGGACGGTACCGCCATCTAGTGAACACTGCAAGAACTAAACTAGAGGTGGCTACATACAGGCTACAGGGGGCGCACAGCCCACGCCCTAAGGAGCTTCGCCCCTAAAAGGCTTGATTTCAAATGATTGAACCAAATTACTACTTTTTCAAACTCACATAACTATTTGCCTATCACTAAACCTTGCAGTTCTTGCTCCTTCTGGATGTTTCGAACAGGTGTGTGGAAGAAGTTGTGGCCGAAAATCACATGCATGTTTTCTGACAGGGCGAACTGTTGGAGGCCTATATTTTTCAATAAAATGTTGAATGGTATAACTGAAGATTACCAAGCATATACAAGCTATCTTGTCAGGTTTCATGCATATCGGAATTCGCTGTGAGGAGGGCTCGACATTTGTAATTAATTTCCAGCATTTCTAGTGCAATGAAGCTGTGATGTTCTGGTACAATTTTTTTAAAGGGACTGTCTACTGCACAGAACTTTTTGCTCATTGTGGCGAAATTGAGAAGATTGTTAATCTCATCAGCACCAATGAGCATGTTTTTGTACCATATAAAGGGAGTATATTTGATGTTGAAAATCTACAAAGCAACTGCTGGCACCACCCAGCAGCGTTGTGGTTCTATTTATACACACAGAAATTCTCGCATGTAGGCTGATTTTGCTTAAAACAAACATGTTTAACCTAAAATTGCATTTTATTCACTCGAGACAACTTGACACTGCACAAGAGAGTCTTTTCGCTTGTTTTATTACGCGTTCAAAGAGGTACCATGGCACTGCCGGCGAGACGGCCGCGTGCTTGCCTATGGCAGAGAAAAGTGAGTGCTGCGTCTGGTGCCGCTCTCAAAAAGAAAGTCTTCGGCAAGTAATAGCACAACTGACTTCAGTAAACTTTCAAACCTTGCCCGTGGGTCCAATATCATCTAGTGATGTTGCACGAGCCTTTGTGCCTAAAGTGCACAACAGTACTTACCAAAGTTCTACATTGGAGAGCATTTTGCCATAACGTTTCGCTTAATCGTGTTGCCCATGCTGGCTCTCATCCCATATGCAAAGCAGAACATCTAAACACAACTGCAAGACAGCAGGGACCTTCTGCTGTTTTGTGAAGGACATTTCATGTTTGTTTTAGTCACATGCACACTTGGCAGGAGTAAAACCACTACAGTTCGTTTCACAATGCTGGCGTACCAGTGTTGCTGGAACAAACTCTTTTCCTCAACTGCGGTGGCTTTTGAGGCTAACTAAACAAAGCTGGAAAAACTTCGGTAAAACATTACCTGACAATTTGCACGCTTTATACAACCAGTACGGTGTATGTAGTATTATTGGTGAAGGCCTTGCAAAAACTGCAAATGGTTTCAGTTTTAGACTTTCACACTATTCTGATCACGTCCACCAGCCATCGTTCTGGGCGTTCATCACTCCGATGGAAGAAGACTGAACGCAGAATAAAAAAAAATTTCTCAGGATTTCTACACACTTGCCAGAGAAGCCGTTGGAATGTTGGACACTTCAGACGCATGCTTTTTATTGCGGTACAAAAACAGCATAGCAGTGGAGGACTATCATAGTCACTTGAAAGTGAAAGACTTACTTGGGGTGCTGCCTTGCATTCTGGCCTTCAGAGCTTGCATTTGAATGACTGAATTACTTATGAGCCCAGACTCGGAGAGTACACTGCACTTGTTTGCGCTTGTTTTATCGTGAACCTTTACCAACACGCCCAACTGGCAGTCATCCTACATACTTATGAGCACTAAATAAAGCTAGAATTGATTTATTGTCATTGTACCCTACCCACCAGAAGCTTCAGATGGTCTCGTCTAGCCTCTCAATGCCCATGGAGTGTGTAAAAAATGATGCAAACAGACAGTTTTTATTGCACTTGTGTATTTATTTGCTTATTTGTAAATAATAAAATCAGCATTGTTCACTTTAATGAGTTTGATACAGTGAGGACGTAATAGTAATACACTGTTAATACAAAATAATTGAACTCTTTCTCTTTTTTTCTTGCAAATGGTGCTTTCATTCCTTATTGAGCCACCTTTGCTGCTTCTCAGCGCACAAGCTCCGCGATACATTGCCACGCACCCCCACAAGGCAGTCCTACATGCCCATGAAGCATAGAAAAATGTGAGCCATGTTAACTGTATACTGTGTGCCCACAGTTGACATGCATCTCCATGTGCAGTACCCTATAGGTGTGCTGCTTGTCTAAAATATATCTGGTAAGCTTAGTGATCAAAATCCGTCATCCACAATGCACTTTTCATAGTGTTGTATGCATTATGTCTTGGGGTCCTCTTTATTCTGCTGCTTGTGTGCTTGTGTTCAATTTCCGTTGCTTGTGTGCTTGTGTTCAATTTATTCTGCTGCTTGTCTATGTGTTCAATTTCCTGCCTTCTTTTTGACTTGTACTATAGTTCTTATACATCCAGGATCGCTGACTGTTTCCATTTCCTCATATTTGCTTGCAAAGTTTTGAGAAACTAGAATAAAAATTGACTTGAAAGCAGGTCGCAGAACTCGGTACTTAAAAACACTTTGGTATCTTTCCTACTTGCAGGCTGGCCAACAAAAACAGTGTGAACCTCGGTGCTAAGGGCATGAATGCCACTGGGTTGTAGTGCCACCAACAGCGAGGAGATTGCATCGTGATGGAAAAAGAGGATGCGCGTGATCACGTGCGATGCAGCAGCAATACTGGCGCGAGGGGGACAGAAAAGAAAGAAAACATTGGTTGCGTGAAAGCCTGTCGAGTCTTTTTCTCACATGTGCTACACAAGGTATACTAATGTTCTCCTCATTGTGGACATGTACTGTGATACGGACAGCAGCTGCCTTTGTGTAGTATTTCTGAATGCATTGTTGTTGTTGTTAATAACATAAAGCTGTCACATAATTTAACCTTTTATTTCACTACAATTGTAAATGAACTGTAACAATTACAAGAGCAAGCCTGAAAATGTTATACTTCATGTTACTTTGCCTGAAAAATGTTAGTTTTTGAAGGATGAAGTTGGTTTTGTTTAATCCCAAACAAGTGAACTCCACTTCTTAAAGAAGTGCCAACCCCTGAAATCCGACTAAGTTGGCATAAAAAGGACTAAAGCATCGCCTTTCATTGCTTGCAAGGAATGCTGCGTGAATGTCAACCATTTGACACGCTATGTACACAATTGTGTACACCACTAGATTTTTTTATTTGTATTTGTAGGGACTAAGAAACATCAAAATGTATTGACTTTCTAATCTCTTCATTTAACTTCGTTTTGCAGCATACAGTTGCATATTTTTTTATTTTATTTACTCTCAAAATCCTTACGGAATATAATAGAGGGTACTGGTTACAAAATAGACAAGGAAAATGCAGCATGAAAATTTATTAAACAAAGAATAAACTCATCATTATACCATGATAGCTGTGTAAGGACAACAAACGTAATACATTATTGAGCCTGTAAATACAGAGTATTAGTTAGTCTATTTGGAATAATTACAGTATACTTCTTAAAATTTATTGGAAAACAATTACTAATAGGGACATGTCTTCAGGTAGTTGGTTTCAATGTACCAATGTACAAGATAAAAACACTGGGAGTTGCATAATGCCATGCCAACCTTATGACGAGGTCACTGCAATGGGATATGTACTGAGGATTCAGGATTAGTTGGTCATGCAGGGTGGTATGGCAGAATAATTTGTGAAATGAAGACAAATGGGATATTTTCCAAGGGGGTGCAAAAGAAGAAAGGCTTCGGCTGGATTTCATTGAAGTTATACCAGCAATGTAATTACAGTGAGAAGGTTTCAAGGGGATGGAGTTATTCTGTACAAACAAGTGAATCAAGTTGTGGCAAGGGTCTCGCACAGAAGAGGCATATTCAAGTTTAGAACGTAATAATGTTTCATATAGGAGTAGTTTTAGTGTATATCGTGGTTTTGAGAAGTTGCAATGTATGTAGCCTAACTTGTAAGTGGCATTATTAGTAACGTATTCAGTGTGAGGTGCCTGAGGTAAGTTCAATGTGATAAGAACACCTAATTATATATATGAGCTGACCCGATTGTGTAAAAAAATTACCTAGTATGTTAGCAAGATGTCTGCATATCTTCTTACGCACATTTGCTTACATTTACGCATGTTTAAATCTATTTGCCATGTGCTGCACCAAGCTGCTACAGTGATGAGATAAGTTTGAGAATTGAACTGGCATTACTACTACTTACTTTATTGAAAATTACGCAGTAATCTAAAAAGAATAGGTAAGATGGGAGGAATGAACTGCCATTCTCACTAGGTATTTTATTAATTACGCAGTAATCTGAAAAAGAATAATGTTTCAAGAAGTTGATGTCAGACTCAAGGTTGGCGTCGGGTATCTTTTTTGGCACTGGAGCTGGGTTCATTGCTTGATGGGGGCACCCAGAACATGAAAGAAACCACCTCCACCAGATGTCGCATAGTTGTGATATGGACTAAGACAGCAGGTGGCATTTCCAAGATGAATGTTTTTGTTTGGCCATACTTGTGGCCGAGAAACAAAATCAAAGACTACAGCAAAGCACAAGTTCGGTTTCTTTTTGAACGCACCTCGTGTTATGCCGCTATTTTTGTTGCAATATAATATCGAGTGCCTTGAAAAGTCAGTTTCACACAAGTACATACAGTTCTTCATAGGTGGTATCTGAAAGGGCTAAGAGGGCAGTTCACTTTTATTAATTTTTTTCTTCTCTCAAGAAACCCTTGCACCACTTGGGCCATAGACCAATCATTCGCAAAGTTTGAGATTAGCTAGTTTGTATGACGACACCTCAATATCGAGGTGCTTCATGCATTTGGCACTGTATTCACTGCCTGCATTGCTCCATTTATGGTGCTGGCAACAGTGGTGTCACCAGGGATACTTTAGGGGGAGAGAAAAACACATGCTCAGTACAATACTTGCAACAACCCTGAATGGCAGCGAAAAACTTGTGCAAAGACACATGCCAGTCATGAAGCTTATGAACATCGGTACTTGTATAATGCCTTGCTGAATCGAAACTTCGTATAGAGATTACATAAGAGGTGTGAGCATAACATTTCACAACTCTGCATTTGGATATCCTCGCACTTGTCGAAACTTATATTTTGGGGCTTGTGAATTTATAGATGTCCACATCTCTTTGAGAAACATAGACTAGTATGCCAGCAGTCATCAAGCTTCTAATCTTCATACCGGCAAAAATATTAGAAATGGATGCAAAGAAATAAGCCATCTTTTATCCTCAATGCCAAAAGACATAATAAACTGAGTGTATTATGCTGTGTCTATAGGTGCTATTATGAATATTTTCATAGCATTACAAAGACTTAGCATTGGTATGTACAGCTGACTGAAATGCGTGGCCTCCACATTCGACCAGCAGCTTCCGTTGGCAAGTATTATTACAATTTCAAGGCCACTTGTGGCAGCCTCAGTTGGTCTATTTTTGTTAAGAATGCTTCTTCAAAATTAAGAAATATATTGCTTTTTCTTTTTACAACAGCTTGTATATCTTAGAGCCGGTTTACTATTTCCTCTGATTTTAACTTTAAATTGCAGCGAAACGCCAAGTTCATAGGCTGAAGAGGTGTATAGGCATTTTAGACAACTCGTGCAAGAGCTTTCAGAGATTCGCAGAAAATAGACATTGCTGGCATCAACCGATATATTTGCCACCTTGCCTGTGAAGGCTTTGCAAAACAATTTCCAGAATATATTTGCCTCTGCAGCATTTTCTACCTGGCATATGCTGTGTTACAAGAGGCAGTTGAACTATTTGCTGCATTAAATTTAATATCTGTTTCTAAAGTGAATATTATTGAATTGTAAAGTCTTATTGCATCTTATATTCCTTGGAGAAATCAGGCAGTCATATGCACGGATGATTATTTGAACAGGCACATGCGTAAGGACTGGCTCTCACCTATACAAGGTTGGATGATGAGGGTCTAAGCAAGCAATGATCCTGTGAAACTTTGAATGGCATTTCACCTCAGCAAAGCATTGTTTTTAAATGATGCAAAAATAAACCAAGGTGTAATTGCAAGATCCTGGGTGACTTTTATGGTCTCATAGTTTCCTAAAAGTAACTTTGGCACTGCAGTCGTTAAGTTGCCATGGGAATGATGGGTACTTCACAGATTTGCCTAGCTTTCGTGTTTGCAGGCTTCCCATGCACTTGCGGCTGTGTTTATAGCTATGCATTGATTTTAAACCTTTGCTAAACTTTGTCTTGTGGCACAGTGAATTCAGGCCACACAAAGCTAAAAGAACGAACATTAGACGCATTCGTGAACTACCCATCCCTGCCATGCTAGCTGAAGTGCTGTGCATTGCAGCTGCCACAGACACTAGCATCAAAGTTCCCCATGTTTTATTCAGAGCATGGTCTATGCTTTAGAACATTTTTCAGTGTATCTCTATGCATGGTCTGCACTCCTGCTTTTATTTCAATTTCGTGTGACGACTATGAGGCACTTGTGGCCACGTGTATTTTTTTTACTTGCCATCATGACTGCTTGTTGGACAAGGGCGGGTTGTAGAAAAAAAAGAGAAAAACATCATGTCGAGGTGCTCGGTCGCATAATATAACGTTGCACGTGCCCCCAAAGCTTCACCGCATTGCACATGCATGCTGCACTGAAGCGCCAAAAAAGAAACCACGGGTGCTTTTTTCTGCAGGTCGCACCAGAAAAATTTTGTTTTTGTTCGAACCTCACTTGCGCTGATAGGCAATATTCAAGCAGCGGCGTTTTTTTGCCCTAATGATTGCGTATTATCTTGTTCATGTAATAAACCTTGGAGGCGTTGAATATACGAACGGGCGAAGCCGGAAGCTTTACTTGTTTTAAGCCGCACAATGGCGTTTGGAAGGTCTTCGTGTTGCATGGCATGTTCCCTATTCACAATGCGTAGCTTAGAAGTCAGTGCTGAGCATCAGCTAAAGCTAATTAACGCTGAAGTGACGACCGGGACGAAGCGGAGTGTGATTTTTCCGAAACCCCATTTCTGACGAGCGAGGAGGCAAGGCTTGCTACAAGTACGTCATCGCGTCGTTTAGTGTTGATTGCATACGAATTAGTAAACATCAAAACTTACATCGTTGATAACAGGCCGGCAAAACTTTGGGCAGAGCGAGGAGTGAAGCGCAGCGGCGATACAAGGCGCGCAAACTGCTTGAAACATGAACGATTGCGAGATGTCAATCGTAGAGGGTTTTCCTTTTCTTGATCACCTTGTTCCAGTGCCCACTTGCGTCATGAACGAGTCGGCTTTCGGTTGCGAGAGGCGACAGGTGGGCGCACACGATCTCTTCGCGAGTATCCAACTCAATTCAGCGCAGGTCTAAAAGCCTTGGCAGGGCTTTCCTTTGCGAGCAAGGCCCCCGCTGGTGCAGCAGCATCGCGGCAACGCTATGCGAAATTGCGGGGAGCTACAGCGCGATGACACAGTTAGGCCGGCGGAAATGCATAGCCTCTAAGAGCGCTGGGCCGCGGTGCATTGTGGGGGGCTCTATCCGCTCGCCTTTGTAAACTCGTGGCCGGGCATGTAGCGCGTAGACAGGATAACCGCTAGTCATTAAGGGTAACTGACTAGATTCCCAGAGAGGGCAAGCGGGTTAGGGGGAGACCGAAGGTTAGGTGGGCAGATGAAATTAGGAAGTTTGCGGGGAAAAATTGGCAGCAGCAAGCACAGGACCAAGTTAACTGGTGGAACATGGGAGAGGCCTTTGTCCTGCAGTGGACGTAGTCAGGCTGATGATGATGATGATGATGATGATGATGACAAAAGGCGACTATTAGGTCAGCGTTGATTGTTGAAATAGCGGCACAGAATCCTCGTAGTGTTACATTTGTGCTAAGGATGGGCCCATTTTCAAATAAAATCACGTTTTAGTGGTCCGCATTCAGTTAGCGCAATTCAAATTACGTGCCTTAAGAAGCGAACTGACCAGACTGACTCCTGTCACTGTTGCCGTGCACAACGTGGACTGGTTTTACTGCGATAGTAGCAGCAGACAGAAAGCAGGGGGAGTCATAGCAAACACAACGGCCACTTTTCAATTTCCCGCCATTGGCTCCGATATTGCAAAAGTTTTTTTTGTTGTTTCAACTGCGACCTACTAGATGACAGCACCTGTCCAACGTAACTACGTGAAAATTGAATTTTGGGAATAGATGCGTCATTCCCCATAGTAAGGTCCGACGGTTCTTTTTTCCATGGGCCAAACAGAAACGAACAAGCAGAATTTTGTTGCGTCTCTTGATGCACGGAAAAACCTTTATTTTGTGAACCTAGATCGACTAACATTAGGCGGCCTATCTGATGTCATTGAGATAATTTTAGAATGTCTCACTACTGGGCATCGAAATGAAAAATCTTTATGGGAGACGACAGATAAAAACAACGCAGTGCGATAATCAGGGTATTGAACAGTGGAAGTGCCTCAGACTGGCTGACTGGCGTTTAGATAGGAGGACCAATCTTTTCGCAGGCGTCGTGTCATCCTTGGCGTGTTAGTTTTAAGGGGGTTAGTGGGGATGACGTAACCACTAACCTCCTTAAAACTAACCCGCCAAGGATGACACGGCTCCTTTGAAAAAAGTGCCGCCATATCCACGAAGTGAATGATGATGAGTGGGCGAAGCTCTGAAGGTAAACCTCGTAAACCTTGAATCCTCCGTACATTTTGCCCACTCGATTTCATTACAACGCTTCCCCTAGCGTACGTCGCCGCACTAAATCAAACGATTGCCTTCCGCAAATGACACGCACCATATGTGACATCCTTCCCATTTTATAACTTCTCGCATCTTTCGTCATCAACTTCAAGTACTGCCATCTAGTTTATAACATCTTGCATCTTTTCATCATCAGCTACAAGTACCGCTATCTAGTGAACACTGCAACGATTAAACTAGAGGTAGCTACATGGATGGATGGATGGATGGATATGGCTGTACCTTTTACATTGGGCGGTGGCTAGCGCCACCAAGCCGTAATACTTAATGAACCCAAAACTATATTTATTTTTCTTCCTTAAAAAGTGAGCTTGAGGATTCGTACTTTGCAGTGAAGAGTTTAATTTTCACTCGTGCCTTGACTTTAGCCACCAATCAGATAACGTCCTTCTAGTTAAGTCTACTTGCTTAAAGTCTGTTTTGCCCGCCCGGTCCCTAAACCCCAGTGCTTTGAAAAACTCTGCTCCACCATCCTGAACTATAAGGTAAAGCCCTTTACAGAACATTATCAAGTGTTCGACAGTTTCTTCTTCCTCTCCACACGCACTGCATACTGTGTCTACCCCTTCGTATTTGGCCCGATATGTCTTCGTTCGCAGTACTCCCGTCCTTGCCTCAAACAGTAGAGAACTACCCCGAGTATTATCATAGATCCTTTCCTTGGCGATTTCCTGCTTAAAAGTTTGATAGATCTCTAGTGCGGACTTCTTAATCATGCCCATTTTCCACATGTCAGTCTCTGTTTCCTTCACTTTCTTAACCGATAGTTCTTTTTGGTTTGGCCACCTGCTGTTTTCTAAGTATTTACCAGTCAACTTCCTGGTTCGTACAAGGTACGGCACCGCCATCTAGTGAACACTGCAAAATTTAGACGAGAGGTGGCTACATACAGGTGACGCACAGCCCACGCCTTAAGGAGCTTCGCCCCTAACAGATAGGTCCTCCTATAGAATCGTCAGCCAGCCAGTCGGAGGCACTTCCACTGTTGAATACCCTGATTATCCTACTGCTGCGCATGTGTTTTTGCGCATTACCCTTAATTTCTCGGTAAGTAGAGCCCTGTTTTTGATAATATTGTCGCTTTAGATGATGCCATACATAGAGCTTTCGCTTTGACGTGAATTGTTATTTGACTTTAGTGTCCTTTTAAGACCACGCGCAGTTGATTTATAGCAAGTTTAAAAACACTTCACGCTAATAATTGCTCGTGATTTGAAGCATGCTACAAATAGCACAGAACGCCCCCATATGTGTTCTTCACTGAAAGAAGTCACTTTCAACCTTGTCGATGATATTGCAGTACTTCACCATTTCTATTCCTCGAGTACATTATACAAGTAGGAGTGTGCACGAAGTTGGTGAAGTAAGAACGAGGGACAAAATATCTCTATCACGTTCCATTCCTAGAAAAATAAGCTCAAAGGTATTATTTGGCTTGAGTACACAGATGAACAAGGACACAGAGAAAAAAAAAGAACCGAGGTAACTTAAGGAAGAGTGAAAGCGAGCTAGTTGGTACGTTTCGCATGTATAACACACCACTAGAGATGAAGACGATAAGAACCGAAAGTGCAGCGGACTCTGTGTTCCTCTCATCTTGGTCTCAAACACTGCGTCAGTTACTCAAGCATTCCAAATTGTCATTTTTTTTCAATTTCTTCTAATGCGTATGCACCGGAAAAATCAATACGAAGTAAGCATACAAGGCAATTCAGACAGGACCAGCTGTGGCTGCCAACTGCTTGGTTTACTGCAAGAGGTGCGTACATATACATTGAAATGGCAAAAAAGGGGTAATGAGACCTATCAGGAAATCTGGAAAAAACTGAGGAGAATGCGTACACTAGAAGCACACTATAATAGAAGAAAAAAGGCGCGGGTGCCTGGTGGGCAATTTCAACTAACTGTGATTGGACAGTAAGGTAACCCGTGACCCACGAATCGATAAGTCCGTTTCCCAAGGGTCATTTGATTTTAGTCTGTACTTTACTATGATAAGCACAAACAAGATTTTTTGAAAATGGTAGTGAGCATAAATCCATAAGTTTTTGGTAGTCAGTGCTGAATTATATGTCGTGGATCAGTTCAACAATCAAGCTGACAGTGCAAGCACCATGAACTTTTCTAACGCCGTTTCGGTAATGTGTAACGATGTTTCTTTGTTAAGTTATGTGGTTATATATTTTCATTATTACGTGCTCAAGGTTGCATGTGTAGTGAAGTGTTGTAATTCACTCTGCGTGCTTGTGTTCTTGAAATGAACATAGAGTTGTCAGAGTACCGATCACCTTATATTCTCCCCAATGTGTTGAGCGCTATGCAAGAAACATTACGTTCCAACTCGCCTTCTTGTTCTTTATACTACAATTTCTCTGCTTGTACAATGTCTTGTCGTATAAATCTCTTCGTAGGTTAGTAGAACATGTTTGCGTCCTCTCAGCACATTCACCTCATTGTAACTGAAACTTCAGATGTACTTATTCCCTTCCTGTGCTGACACATATATGTCATATAAAGGCACGTCGGTGTCGTAAGATCTGCGAGCATTTTTTGGAAAATAGTTCGGCTTACTAAAGACTTAAATGAATCTGCAAGGTAAAACTGCGAATGCTAGTACGAATACTGCACTGGAGATTATAAAGAATAATCAATAAGGCAAAAGACGTACTTAACTCGTGTTTAAAGAAGATGTTATGAAAACAAACACTACTAACAATGAATCTTCAGCCGAGAAATAATAATGATATAATGGTCGTGTCACAGGTCTCGTTAATTAGGGAGGCGATCGCCGGGCTAAATCCAAGGACTGAAATATCGGCTCCCCGAACTGCAGCACGAAAGCGTGGACAATTGAAAAGTGGTCCTACTTGGCGTGCCAGCGGATGCCGTCTGTGGACCAAAGAACAAGTCAAAGCCGAAAGTTGATAAACAAAACAAAATTATATTCTCAATTATTGCAGATCAAATCGATACAAAAATGTGCACACTCGACAATAGTTGAACACAATATGTCACCAATCAACCAACGTACTATATAGTACAATCAGCCACACCAGAAACAACGGACACAAACAACAATACGCACTACAATGCAGTCGCATGCATCGAACAAACAAGACACTTAAACACTGAAGAGTTCAAAAACTTATTCAGTCTAAAGCCCTTGGAACAAAAGTCTGAATGATACTCTTCCGAGAATCACTCACTCAAAGTCCAGCGCTGTTGCCGTTCCGCTGCCCCCGAAGCTTCTCTTCCAGGAAACCTCGCGTCATCAATTGGCCGCTCTACAAGCACCAAACTTCTTCGCTGGTAACACGTCGGCTTCCCAGGCGCAGCTGTTGCCACGCGTCTTCGCTCGCTGGCGGTAGACACACACTCCTGCTCGTAGCACGAGTCTTCACCCTTCAGGTGGAAATCCTCTTGTTCTCCTCCTTTGTCACTGAGGACAAAAGGCTTCGCCCACACGGCGGAAAGACCCTACACACACTTCCGCAAAACTTTCATCTTCTGCTTACGCACACGGGCGTGAACTTTCTTCTTCTTCTCCTTTGTCACTGAGGACCAAAGGCTTCGCCGACGACACGGCGGAAACACCGGACGCACTCTGGCGCACAATTTCTTCTACTCCTGCTCTCCCATCTCTGCTGCTCGGTTAAATGCCTTCCGCGCTAGATTCCAGAAAATTCTCATCGTTTCGTCGGTGCGATACGCAGCGAAGGCTGGGGAAAGCGCGAGACGGTTCGAGGGGCTGTCCGCGACAGATGACGCAACTTTGCATCACCACGCCCCTTTCCCTCCAGAACCTTCCAGGGCTTGCACGGCCGCTAATGTGAGGAGGTTAGTCGGGGAGACTACGCTTCCGAGAGGGGAGAGACGGCGCACCCAGGGAGCGTTTGGATGTTTATTTTCTTCTTTATCGTTGACCTTGAGGCACCTCTCTGCGTTTGGTATCGTTAAGTGCCAACCACTGGCACGCGTATGCACGCGCCTAGCGCGTCAAAAGCGTCTAGTTCCGCCTTTGGAGGAAAAGAGCGCAGAACTACTGGCACGTGTCGACTCTGTACGCCCAACCATGCAAGGCCGATGCACAACGTTGCTTGATCTTTTGGCTTTGAACTGCTCAAGTTCAGCACAGAACGGCACGTTCTTAACTGGAGTGGGTTTGTATGTTTAGAAGATATAAGAACACGGTAAAAAGTTGATAGTGCTTCACCCATCACAGTTTAGACTATTTTAAAAGTAATTGACATCCTAGTGCCCAAAGTAACTACAGCTGTATGCACCCGAAATCAACATCAGTGCGTGCGCCGCTCCCGCGAATGAAAATTTGCGTCTAGGATACTGTACGTATATCATAGACGTGTGCAGGGTTCTTCTAAATCAGGGGGGGCGAAAGTTTGTCGTATTGCCCCTTCCCTCTTCCTATAATAGGGAGGGGCTGACTTAGCGCCCTCTTCCCATTATGTTAATATATGGAGTGGACATTAATCCCCCCCCCCCGTGCTCTCTTCGGTGAATGAGGCGGCGGTTGTTTTCCTAGTCAGGTTTATAAAATACCGGGTTTCTATACCTGCACTACCAAATTTATTAATAATGCTGGTGCCTTCAGCACATTTACACTTCATATTTTTTAGCCCTCAGCTTAATAATCACACCTGAAACTTCATGATATGACAGATTTAAGTCATAAGACTACAACTGAGGCCAGAGTAGCAGGCTTTCAGCTGATGCTTGTGTTAGAAATATCCTCTAATGCAACAAAGCACACCTGGTTCTTATTGATACGACAGATATTGGTCACCAAATAGGAACCAATTACTGTTCAGAATGCCTTTGGGCATTTTCGATAGTCGAAATGTGCTCTAGTGCAACTAACTGTGCCTGACACTTGATGACGTGACAGATATCGGTCATATTATTGCAACTGAACCCTGTGTGGAAGACTTCTAGACGTTGTCTTTAATTAAAGTATTCTCTAAAGTGACAGACCGCACCCAACTGTTGTTGAAGTCACAGATATCGGTGATAACATTGGAACTGAACCCTGTAGGGAATAATTCTGGACGTTGTCTACAATCAAAGCATTCTCTAAAGCGACAAACCACACACAACTGTTCTTGAAGCCATAGATATCGGTCATAATATTGGAATTGAACCCTGTATGGAAGACTTCTGGACGTTGTTTTTAGTCAGAATATTCTCTAAAGCGACAAACCTCATTCAACTGTTCATGAAGTCACAAATATCAGTCATAATATAGAAACTGAACCCTGTATTGAATACTTCTCAACGTTGCCTTCAATCAAAGCATTCTCTAAAGCAACAAACCGCACACAACTGTTCATGAAGTCACAGATATCGGTCATAATATTGGAACTGAACCCTGTACGGAAGACTTCTGGACGTTGTCTTTTGTCAAAGTGTTCTCTAAAGCGACAAACCACACCTAACTGTTCATGAAGTCACAGATATCAGTCATAATATTACAACTGAACCTTGTATGGAAGGCTTTTTAATGTTGTCTGCAGTCGAAATGTTCTCCAATGCAACAACCCACACCCTACTTTTCATGATGTGACGAATTTAGGTCATGAGACTGTAATTGTGTCCTGGGCGGAGGGCTTTCGAATGATAAGCGTATAGGAAATATCCTCTAATGCAAGAGACCACAGCTGGCTCTTAATGATACAACAGATACTGGTCATAAGAATGGACCCAAGCACTACGTAGAATGCCTTTGGTCATTTTTTGTAGTCAAAGTATGCTCTAACGCAACTAACTGTACCTGAAAGTTCCATCATAAGACAGACTTTGGTCATAAGACTGCAACTGAATCCTGTTTGGAACACGTCTGGACGTTTTCTATAGTTAAAGCATTCTATAAAACGACAAACTGCATCCAACTCTTCGGGAAGTCACAGATATCGGTCATAATACCTGAACTGAACCCTGTATGAAAGGCAGCCAAAATGTTCTCCAATGCAATAAAACACACCCGACACTTCATAATAAGACAGATATTAGTGATAAGATTGAACGCGAGCGCAGCATGTAACACTTTCGGATGGTATATATATTGTAACGGGGTTTATTTGCAGAGCAGAACGCACAAGGCGAAGCAGTCAGCAGCGTCCGGCCAAGCGCAGCAAGCACGAGCTTATGCTAATGGCGATGCCCCTGAGGCACCTAGAAATGCCGCTGAGGCCCCTCATCTTCACTACGATCGCCCTCCGCACAAAAAGACGCCATCCTGGTGGATTAGGGAGAAGAAACGACTGATAGGTCATAATATGGCTTGAGGCGAGAGACGTGGACAATGTCGTGACCGTGGTAGCGTAGGTCTGTGGATGGGATGATGAGCTCCACGATATAGTTGACAAGTGACGTTTGCTCTACAATGCGGCAGGGCCCGATGTATTTGGGAAGAAGTTTGCGGAGCGGCCAGGTGCGGTAGCAGGTGCCCGAAGCCATACCAATGAACCAGGTGGTAAGTTTGGAGCCGAACAGTCCCCAGTCTGGCGGGATTGCTGCTGCCACTGGCCCTCGGTAGAAAAAGAGCGGGCAAGTTGGCGGCATTCTTCAGCATGTCGAGCAGCTTCGGACAGAGTTGTACTTTCGGACTCATGAGATTTATATGGGAGAATAGTGTCTACTGTATGTGAAAATTCTCGTCCGTACAGAAGAAAGTATGGCGAAAACCCAGTAGTAGCTTCTACGGCAGTATTATACGCGTAGGTGACGAACGGGAGAACTTGGACCAAAATTGCATGATCAGAGGCGACGTACATCGACAGCATATTGCCAAGAGTACGGTTGAAGCACTCCATCATGCCATTCGTTTGAGGCTGGTACGCTGTACTTGTGCGGTGCACGACTCGGCATTCATTGAGTAATGCTTTCAAGGCGTCAGAAAGGAAGGCACGGCCTCTGTCACTTAAGAGCTCGCGAGGGGCACCATGACGCAGAATGAAACGCTGCAACAGAAACGTTCCAACGTCACGGGCTGTGGCAGTCAGCAGCGCGGCTGTTTCGGCATAGCGTGTCAGATGGTCTATCGGAACGATAATCCAGCGATTACCAGCTAGAGTTGATAGTAGTGGTCCATAAATATCAATGCCGACGCGATCAAAAAGTCGACTAGGACAAGGAAGAGGTTGTGACAGGTAGACTTGCGCGGGAGGTAACTTTCGTTGTTGGCACTGAGCACACGAGCGAGTGAATTTCCGCACGTAGTTATACATGCCACGCCAATAAAATCTTAGTCGAAGCCTAGCGTATGTCTTGAAGAGGCCTGCGTGGCGCATTGTGGGCCTGCATGAAAAGCTTCGCAGATAGCAGCTCGAAGATGCTGGGGTATCACAAGGAGACACTAGCGACCGTCAGAAAGGTAGTTGCGTCGATAAAGAAGATAATCGCTTAGGCACAATTTGCTAGCCTGGCGGCGGAGAGCGCGAGACGGCCATGGAGAGAGAGGATCAGAAAGAATGTTTATGGGGCCACTGATCCAGGTATCTTTTCGTTGTTCCACCGTCATGTTGCGCAAGGCAGATGACACAAGTGCAGGCTCGAGGGAAGAGAGGCAAACACCTTCATTCGATATGGGTGAGCGAGAAAGGGCGTCGTCGTCTGTGTGCTTATGACCGGATCTGTAAATAACGCGGATTACGTATTCCTGAAGCTTGAGCGCCCAGCGAGCAAGTCGTCCGGAAGGGTCTTTAAGTGTGGATATCCAACAAAAGGCATGGTGGTCAATGACGACGTCGAATGCGTGACCTTACAGGTAGGGGCGAAATTTTCCAAAGGCCCAAATAATAGCTAAACTCTCTTTCTCAGTCACGGAGTAGTTAGCCTCGGCTTTCGTCAAAGTTCGGCTTGCGTAGGCGACGTCATATTCATCAAACCCTGCCTTTCGTTGCGCGAGCACAGCGTTAAGTCCAACACCGCTGGCATCAGCATGAACCTCCGTGGGAGCGGCAGGATCGTAGTGGCGGAGGATGGGTGGTGAAGTTAGCAGGCGGCGTAATTTGGTGAACGCATCGTCGCATGCTGGTGACCAGGTAGAAAGGTCCTTGTCGCCGCTAAGAAGGTCCTTAAGGAGCGCACATACGGAAGCAAAATTTCTAATGAATCGTCGAAAGTATGACGACAAGTCGACAAAGCTTCTAAGTTCCTTTAAGTTCTTTGGCTTCGGAAAATCGGCGACTGCTCGAAGCTTAGCGGGGTCGGCAAGTATGCCACCCCGCGATACGACGTGGCCAAGAATGGTGAGCTGCCGGGCACCAAAACGACACTTCTTGAGGTTGAGTTGAAGGCCGGCATTGCTGAGGCGTGTGAGGACGTGCTCGAGACGATTTGAATGGGTGTCGAAATCGGTGGAAGAGACAACAACGTCATCGAGGTAGCATAAACATGTGTTCCACTTGAGGCCTCGTAAAATAGTGTCCATCATTCTTTCAAAAGTGGCTGGAGCGTTAAAAAGGCCGAAAGGCATAACGGTAAATTTGTATAATCGATCAGGTGTGACAAATGCTGTTTTCGGTCGGTCAGATGCTTCCATAGGTACTTGCCAGTATCCAGACCGTAAATCCAGTGAATAGAAGTATTCTGCTCCCTGCAAGAAGTCAAGGGCGTCGTCTATTCGCGGTAACGGGTAAACGTCCTTACGGGTGATCTTGTTTAAACGTCGATAGTCCACACAGAACCGAATGGAGCAGTCCTTCTTCTTAACAAGAACGACTGGTGACGCTCAGGAATTGTTGGAAGGCTGTACAATACCCCGCTGGAGCATGTCAATAACCTGGTCGTCAATAACGTGGCACTCCGATGCTGAGACTCGGTAGGGGCGCTGCCGTATAGCGGCGTATGGCTTCCTGTGTCAATCTTGTGAGATACGTTCGATGTGTGACTGAGGCCAGAAGTGTGGCTGTCAAAAGAAGTACGAAAATTTTGCAGCAGGTTCACCATCTGGCTTCGTTCTGAAGAAGACGTTGCGACATCTATGGAGTGGTGGAAAGCGTCAAAGAGTGACTAATCAACAACAGAGTCACAAATGAGTGCGCTGAGGTCCGTAGAAAGTAAACTAGATGGGGCATCAAAAATGTGACGGGCGTCGATCGGATGCACGTAACCGAGACATTCACCATAGAATAAAGGTAAAGGCCCTTCTATCGTATTGTACACGATCGTCTTCGTGACGCCATGGTGGAGAGTAAGGAGAGCAATGAGCAGTGGAGAACATTTGCGTTGAATGAACAGAGAGAGGGCGTAGGAAATAGAACATCACCATCAGAAATAGCGTCACACGACACAGTCACTAGCAGAGAAGAGTGCGGTAGTGTATGGGACTAGGGATCAGCGTGACAGCAGGTGCGTGCGTTAGGCAGCTAGTGCTATTCCGTTTATTCAGTCCGTCACATTTATTATACACTCTGGGCAACGCCACTTTGATCAACACGCGATAGCATTAAAATCGGGCGAAGCCCGTTGAGCTTGTCGTGCGTAGCGCACGAGTGAGGCGCGATACGATACAGGTGGTACGGTGGTGTCGTCGGAAACAGACAGTTTATAATACGGCAGGAAGGCTTCGACGGCGTCAACATCAGGAAGTGCAGATTGCTCGAGTTCAGCGCGACAGCAGTCAATGACGGCATTATTATTCGCAAGGAAGTCCCAGCCGAGTATCATGTCATGGGAACACGAGGGCATACACAATCCCTTCGATGACGACTCGTGTAGTACTGGCTGTGATAGGTGTTACACTTTGTGCGTTAGCCGTTCTAAGAGAGAGGCCGGATAATGGCGTCAGAACTTTGCGGAGTTTGCGGCACAGGTTGATGGAAAGGACAGATAGAACGGCTCCACTGTCGACAAGCGCCATGATGACAATACCATCGACTGACACTTCAATGACGTTTGCTGGACAGGGGCGAGGACTTGTGCATGGCGACGGGGACGCAGTTCGTTCCTCGGGAACTGCGGCCACTAGTTTTCCTGGTCGGTGGGTCCGGAATGGCAACGCATAGGAGAAAGCGAACGTCGACGTGGAGATGGGGAGCGGTGGGCGGGACCCTCGATACCAAGAAGGCAGACGGCAGCCGCCGCCATTTTAGGGACGCCCGCCATCCTGCAGAACCGTTCTCCGTGCCAGGAGACAGGAATTCAAGACAGCAGCAATAATGAGGTTGGCTACCCAGAAAAGACAGAATGTGAGCTGTCTCTCTCCCCTCAGAAGAGCGACGCAGCCAGCAGTGATTCTTCCCCTATCACTGAAACGTCATCCCCCCCTCTTCCTCGTCCTGGTCACACAACACGCCGGCCTCCTCTCCCAACACCTCTGTAGAAGAGAGCAGCCCGGAACAGAAGGAGCAGGGCTCCTCCTCCCCTTTGGTGACTGATGACACAGGGACACCTGGAAAGGTAGCCTTCTCTACCCCACAAGCCGAGGGAGAAAAACAAGTTTTCCTCTCGGTCCCGAGTACACCTCTTTCAAGACCGCCTAATCAGCTACGCCGGGATGTAAACAAATCCAGCGCATCTCGAGAAACGCAGCCGCGCCCCCTCGCTCGCAACAGCTGTGTGCTGGGGCCGCCCGAGGAACCCTTTCCTTCACTGCCATCCACAGGGGCTCCAAACGGCACCAATCTCTGCGAACAACTGGTTGCTACTACCAACACACGGCAGAAGAACCAGGGGGTGAAAAACCTGCAGTTTCAAACCAAAAATGTACCCCACCCTCTCAGCTACCTGCAAGCCCTGGGCTCACTTCCCAGCTGTAGACCGTCCTCTACAGGCCAACCGCCAGGAAAACCTCCTTTCGGCATGCGACACAAGAGGCAATCTCCGCACAATTGCGGCAGTTGAGGGGGCACACCGCGTGCAAATTAACTTCAGCCGCAATGTTATCACTATTGACGTTGCCGCGGGAGCACTGCTCGCACAGTTCCTCGCCGTTTCTGACATCTGCGAGATTCTCGTGCGTGCTAGGCAGGCGTCAACCAACATCTGCAGTGGAATAATCCACAACGTCGACCCAGCACTCACGGAGGAGGTACTACGCGACAACATTGTATCGCAGCTCCCTGTACTGCAATGCACGCGATCCGGACGCAATGTCGTGATCATGTTCTCTGGACGGAAACATCCACAGGACATCGAACTTTACAAACAACGACGCCTGGTTTGCGCTCCCCGCCCTCGTCCTGTGCAGTGCGAACAGTGCGGCCGCTACGGCCACATGGACATCACCTGCACCGCACATGAACGTTGTGTACGCTGTGGCGGGCCGCATCCGCGTGCCGAATGCACCGCGCAACGCCCGCGTTGCATATTCTGTAGCGCCACCCGTCTGGTCACAGAACCCCGCTGTCCTCGCTGGCAACAAGAGCGTCGAGGTCCGCGCGCAATCGGCCCGCCTCATGACACGCCGTGAGGCCTTTGCAGTTGTTCGCAAGAACAACCCCACGGCACACAATTCTGCCACTCGAAAAGGGTTTTCATATGCGGCGGCCGCTGGTGGCTCTACTGCTCATGCATCAACGAACAACACCACCGCTCCAGAGAACTCCTCGACGATCTCGGTGCTCGCGGCCGCAGTTCGTGCCGCATTGGACTTTCTTCCTCGCGGCTGCCCGGTTCGCCCGCTCTGCATAGCAGTGCTGGCTACGCAACAAGCTCTGACACAGCATGGCGAGTAAAAACTGTGCACGGCGGCCGCGCATCCTTCACTGGAACTGTCGTTCTTTGCGCCGCCGTCACAGTGAGCTCGCTGAGTACTTGTGGCTCAACGAGTACGACGTCGTCGCACTACAGAGGGCTTATGTACGCGGAAGCGAATGTAGACTCACTGTCTACTCGAGCTACCACTGTACAGCGAGGTGTCAATTGCGCGATTGCGACTTAGATGTCTGCTGCGACCCCACACATCCTCCCACCCGCTCTTACGCCTCCATCTACGTGCGCAATAGACTCTCACTATGCACTGTTGATGTTTCTGACACCTTGTGCAGTGAGGTTGAATGCGTGGCGGTTAAAGTGCGCCTTGGGCAGTGCGACACGGCAGTGGCGTGTGTTTATGTCCATCCTGTCCACAGGTGGGACACAGCATTTGTGACCCGTTTGGTGCGACGCCTACAAGGTGACTGTGTGATTTTTGGAGACTTCAACTCGCATCATACGGCTTGGGGGAGTGACCACATAGACTGCAGAGGCAGAGACCTGTTGGATACCATTGCTGCGACAGGCTTGCTTATTATAAATACGGGCTGTCCGACTTTCGTCCATCGCGGCGTAAAAAGCAGTGCCATAGACCTCTCACTTGTGAGTGATCATTGCCGGTACGAATGGAAAAGGGAGGCTGACACGTGAGGCTCAGATCATTACCCCCTCCACCTAGAGCCACTTGATCGGCGCCGCGCGGGCACGCGCACATACACAGTCACTGACTGGCCACGTTTTCGGCAACTCTCGGCTGCCTCCCCGCCTTCCGGTGTCGCCTACTTCTCGCACGTTGCCCGCTGCGTCGAAGCGGCCTCACGCAAGTGCACAGTGCAAGTGGGAACACCAGCTCCAGACATAAAACTTCTTATTTACGCGCAGCTCACCGGAGGCTCCAGCTCCGTGCGACTAAAAGCGACCGCAAGGAGCACTGGACACTTTATAATCGCCCTGATGCCGTGTGTCGCCGACACGCACGGCAAAGACGCGACCGCTCCTGGGGCTGTCTATGCGTCACGCTGGACGGCCCGCGCGTGCGTGGAGGATATTCAGTGCCATCCTCTGCCCCGTTGAGTTACGTTTGCCAGCCCTCGCCATTGCTGTTGCACATTGTCTCACTTACCGGCAATGGGCCGAGCTACTGGCTGACACCCTTCGCCTCAGCGCTCCTGAAAGCTTGCCCGAGGTTCCCTAACTCCCGCTGCACCATCGCCGAGAGTGGTACAAACCTCGCCGCTTTTTCCTCACCACCAGCATGCGCAGTCAAGTACGTGCTTTATGCACTGAGGATTTCATTCTCGGGGAGTTGCGCCTGGCTTTGGTATCACGCAAACGGGGCTCAGCGCCAGGCGCTGACGGCGTGACATACCAGATGCTTCGCAACATCGATCAGTCCCAGCTCCCAGTGCTCTTGGCCGCCTACAACGACGTGTGGCGCACGGGGATAGTGCCGCAAGAGTGGCGCGAAGCCATCGTCATCCCCGTGCTCAAGAAGGGCAAACCCGCCACGGAGCCAGCGTCTTATCGCCCTGTTTCCCTTACCTCCGCAGCGAGCAAGCTCTTCGAGGCCATGGCACTGAGGAGACTTGAATGGATTGCCGAGGCACTGGATGTTTTCTCGCCTTCGCAGTGTGGCTTCCGCCGTTCGCGTGCTACTGCCGACGCCCTTGTCGACGTCATCGCAACGCTAGAGAAGGCATAGCACAAAGGAGAGACCGGGTACCTTATCCTGTAAGACATCAAGGCGGCATTCGATTCTCTACCACACCCCACCATCCTGAACGCGGTGCGCGATCTCGGAGTTACCGGTCTCCTCTTCACATACATCTTTTCCTTTCTCGGCGGCAGAATCATGCGTGTGCGCGTCGGTGGAGTCCTTAGTGAGCATCGACGATTACATTCCCCGTGCTCTTTCCTGTGAGTTGCGCGTGGCGGTCTACGCGGGCGACATTGCGGTGTTCGCGACGGGACCTGTGCCCAGTGGCTGGTGTATTCGCCCCAGTGTCCAAACCGTCCTGGATTCTATTGACGCGTTCATCACGGGCAGGAGGATGACCGGCGAAGATGGAGGCGATGCTGCTGCACCCGAGTTATGGCGCCCAGAGCTACACACCGAAGTTCACTCTCCAAACAATCCCCATTCCTTGGAAGAGGCGAGTGACCTACCTCGGAGTGTAGCTGGACCAACGCCTCAACTGGTCACCAGCGGTTAGCGACCAGCTTCGAAACGCGCGAAGGGTTGCCTCCGCCGTTCGAGCGCTCCTTGCTCGCGGCAGTGGATGCACACCATTCCTTGCTCTCCGCATCTACAACGGAATGGCTGCAGCTCGCATTTTGTACGGTCTTCCTCTCGCCGTGCTTACGCGTTCCAACTGGGAGACACTGGACACAGCGCATCGTATCGCGATTCGCTAGTTTTAGGGGCGAAGCTCCTTATGGCGTGGCTTGGGCGTCCCTCGTATGTAACCACCAGTGGCACATACCCGAAATAGGTATAACACTTGACCTCCAAGGTGGTGCCAGTGAGAGATTTCTTCTGTGCGTTGTTTAACAATAAAAAATAGTGCTCAATGTACATGCCAGTGGCTGCTAATGGGGAATGAGAGACATGAGCATTCGGCTTTTAGTCAACGCGCACGCTGCGATCCCCAAGAGCAGCCATTGGCATGTACATTGAGCACTATTAGACAAGAAAGGGATGCTACATTATACTCACTGGGTGTAACCTCCTTAGCTTTAGAAAGGTTTAGCGAGCGTTGAGCCGCAGTGCCATGAATACAATGAACTTGTATATACCATGAATGAACTCAAGGTGGTTAAAAATGAGAAGTAGATACGAAGCGCAAGCCGTAAGAAAGTAAAAGCCAAATTCTCCTGTCTCTCATTTCTCATTAGCAGCCATTGGCATGTAAATTGAGCTCTATCTGACAGGGAAAGGTTGCTACGTTATACTCGCTGGGCGTAACCTCCTTGGTTTTCGAAAGGTTTAGCGAACGTTTGGTCACAGTGCCATGAATACAGTGAACTAGAATATACCATGAACTCGAGGTGGTTAAAGGTGGGAAGTGGACCCAAAGCGCAGGCCGTAAGAAAGTGTGCGTGTGCCACCTCTCGTTTAGTCCTCGGAATGTCCGCTGGATGGCGGTGCTTCTATATGGGGAATATATGATAAAAAGATGCGAGATGGTGGGACTTGGAGTGTTGAATAGATGAACGAACGGACACACAAACAGATGCATGGATGGACGCATGAACGGACGCAGGGGCGGATGCATGAAAGAATGCAGGGACGGGCGCACGAACAGACGCATGGACGGTCACACAGACGGACGCATGGACGGACGAATGCTTCGCCCCACTCTCCATCATTCACTCCTTGAATATCTGCCATTTTTTCAGCTTGCCCAGATCATCTCAAATTGGCCCAACACTTGCTGAGGCAGGAGACATGCTACTATCACTCCGGGCCGATCTTCGAGCGCTAAATCACATAGAGCGTATGAAACGCTCGCGCCATGGACAGCAGCTGGTAATCTGGCTCTCCTCACTTCCGCACTCACGGAGGGGGCAATGCGCTGCGGCATTCTACGCCCTCGTCTAAAGCTCACCGGATGTGAATGACTATAGTGCCCCGCCCTGCCACCATCGCGCTCTCAAGATTCGGACACGGTTACCGGGAGTGGCAAGCAAGCAGACGACGCCAGTCTGTGCGCTTCTGCACGAAACTGCTGCCACTTTTGATGAACTTCCCGCGGGACGACTCCTCGTCTTTACTGACGGTTCAGTGTTGAACGACGATTGTGCCGCGGCTGTGTGTGTGGTGCCTTCGCTAAAGCTTCACAATCAGTGCCGCCTCGCCTGCGAGGCAACGTCGATGATAGCCGAACTCGCCGCGCTTCACCTCGTCGCCGATGCCCTCATTCAACTGAGAGTACCGTCGGCTGCCAATCTCTCGGACTCACGTGCTGCTCTCTAACTACTCGCGCAGGACGCCCGCAGACCTCCGGTTGCCACGCGCATCGCGCGAAAGCTCGAAGCAGTGCAGGACCTAGGGTGTGATCTTGTGCTCCAATAAATACCGGCGCACGTTGGAATATCCGGCAACGAAGCGGCCGACGATCTGGCCAAAAAAGCACACTCTCCGGGAACCCCTGTGACTACAGCGGCGAGCACATTCGACGTAGCACGGCTTCGCCCACAGTGCTCCGCCACCGCTCGCCACCCGGACCCACGAGTTGCGGCAGGGCAGCCACCACGCCCACTCCCGAAAACCGGATTTTCGAGAGAGGAGCGTGTCCTCCTTCTCTGCCTGCGCATCGGCTGCTACCGCACAGCGGAGCGGGTTCACAGACAGTCGGAACGGGGAGACCAAAACTGCCGTCATTGCCCACAGCCCGAAACACTTCTTCACATTATCTTCAAGTGTGAGGAGTATTCGGATGCGCGCAGATCACTCTTGGTTGCCTACAGCAAACTGGGACTCTCCACCAGAACTGTTGATGTGATTCTTTTTCCCCGTGCGCACGCATGCCTGGTGAAGCGCGCGCAAGCTGCCCTCATCACCTTCCTCAAGACTTCTTCGCTTTTTGAGCGCTTCTGAACTGAAGGAACATTAGTGCCTCCCCATCGATTTCCAATGAACGTGTATTAGTGAGTGCTACGGACCACAATTTTTTTCCGTACAGAGATTACGCGCTTCGGCGAGTGCTTTGCGCGCTTTGTACGCGGCGCCAATCAAACCGTTGTCCTCCTCTCGATGACGATACCTCTCCGGCCCTTGGGAGCTTTCCTTGTCAGCTGCGCATGGCGCGTGGGGGCTTGTGAGTCCGTTGCGGACTGCAGAACGAATGACCCTCACCTCTCTTTTTTTTTCTCTTTTCCACTCTTTCAATCCCTATATCTTTTATTCCCCATACCCCATTCCTGAGCTGACCTGTTGAGGTGTCCTTGCAAAGAGAGACAGTTACGGGACGGCACTTTTCTTTTCTTTTCTTCTGTTATATCCACTTGTAAAATGGGTGGGACCGTGTGCACGATCGAAAAGAAAGGGAAGAGGAAGGAGGGCTTGAAGGCGTAAAAGAAAACTTAGGGTCGAAAGGGGGCATTCGTCGAATGTTCTGAGCAGCCTGGCGACGACGACAATAACGTGCCACGTGGCCAACACCGCCACAAGCAAAACATATCGGATGGTTTTCGTGGGTCCGCCATTGGTCGGAGTAGACTCCAACTTGCGGCTGGGGGCAGAAAACTGCGGCCGAGGTGGTATCGGCATAGGCAGCGGTGAATAGGTCGGCGGCGAAAAGGGCGGCGGCGAATACATAGGCGCTGGCTGGAACGCAGGCTGTCGAAGACGAGCAACAGCCTCGGCGTACGTGAAAGGTGCGGCGACTGGCGGCGGTTCACGGGCGGGAGGAAGAACTTGTGCGACCTGGTCTTGAATGAAGTCACGGAGTGTAGACGTCAATCTGCGTGGTTGATCGGGTACGCAGGACACCAAAGAGAGCTGACGTGCGACCTCAGCGTAGATGAACTCTTGGATCTTGGAGAGAAGAGGGGCATGGTCTTCTCCTATGCCAAGGGTGGACAGGCTGGACAAAGAGTTGTCGAGCACCGAGGGATGTCGGGTAGAAAGACGTTGCCTGCGCAACTCGTCAAAACTCTGGCATAACTCGGTCAGTTCTAGGACAATGCGACGACTCTTACAAAGCAACATATGGAAAGCGTCGTCCTCAATTCCCTTCATGATGTGCTTGATCTTAAGCTCTTCGGACATCGATTCGTTGACTCGCTCGCAAAGGTCCAGAACGTCCTCAATATAGCTTGTGAAATTTTGACCAAGCTGCTGGGACCGAGTATGCAAGCGTTGTTTGGCACGGCGTTTGCGTACCTCAGGCCGTGCAAAAATTTGTGTGAGGCTCGTTTTGAACACCGACCATGTAGGGAGTACCGCTTCGTGGTTTATAAACCACAGCTTGGCCACGTCCGACAGGTAGAAAGAGACGTAGGCGAACTTGGCGGCGTCATCCCATTTGTTGTGAGTACTCACTCGCTCGTACACTGAAATCCAGTCGTCAACGTCCTTGTCTTCTGTGCCTGAGAAAACAGGGGGATCTCGCAGACGCAGAGAACTGGCGCAGAGAACAGTAGGCGGTGCCTGTGGAGGAGTTGGAGCAGCGCTTGCGTCGGTAGGCATAATGGATTTTCGAAGCTCCAGGGTGATCGAAACCCAGCAGACTCCACCACTTGTAACGGGGTTTATTTGCAGAGCAGAACGCAGAAGGCGAAGCAGTCTGCAGCGTCTGGCCAAGCGCAGCAAGCACGAGCTTATGCTGATGGCGATGCCCCTGAGGCACCGAGAAATGCCGCTGAGGCCCCTCTTCTTCACTACAATATATTTATTTTCAAATACGGCAGCCCAATGTGAGGCTACTGCAGGAGTGGTGTACATATATACAAAACGAAAGCATTTAAACAGTAAAATCACGGTAAGTGCGCCAACAAAAACAAATATCACTACCCCCTGAGTGCACCCCAGTAAAACAATGAGAGAAATAGAACATTATTATGATACAATTGCTTCCAAAAAGTCAGGCGCACTAGTATCACGAACCAAACCAAGTAGATCATTTCAATGTGTTGATAACTTTATTTGTGCGTGTTATAGAGCGCTACAAATTGCTTTTAAGTTGCATTGTAATTGCAGATCAGCGTGATGAAAGTTTCTGCACTTTGCTGGTAGTTAAATATCCTTTAACATCTATAAAATGCATCTGACACTTCTTGATGAGACAGATATTGGTTTCAAGATTGCAGCCAAGCACTGTGTAGAAAGCTTTCACACGTCATCAATAGTCAAAATACGCTATATATCAATAAAGCATGCCCAAAATTTTTGATGGGACAGATACCAGTCAGAAGATTGTACCAGAGTACCGTTAGAAGTTTTGGCAAGTTTTCCAACATAGGTAAACTAAAGCTCTTGATATTTTAAATATGGCTAAGTGCACGCATATATAGTCCAAGTTAATGCGTGTAGTGAAAAACTGAACAGACATGAACCAGTCCTTCGAAACACATACAAAGATTCAATGTTTGAAACCATGTAATAATATCTTCAGCTCATTACAGTCTGGAAGAACAGAATAATACATGCACAGTTCTGAAAGGTAGTAAGTCACATGAGGTACTTTTTGCATTTCTTCTATTCAAAGTGCGGTACAGTACTAGTGCACTTTCATTCATTCTGTGCATATACATGTGGTGACCTCCTCTTTATACTATCGTGTCATCGTGCAGCTGATTTAAAATCATGTGCTTCTCACAAGGTTTTCAGTTATCTGTCCACGGCTTTAAATAAAACGCGTGTTATATTAAGGTAAACTGTAAAATGATAAAGAAGCGCCATTGTATGCCTATAGCTATGAGTATCAGAATGAACTATTAATTATGAATGTGTGTGTTAGAATGACTCCAAACAACGTATCTGCTACTGAGCTTGGCAGAGAAGCAGAACAAGCGAGAAGTGAAATAGCAGGAAATACCAGCAGCACCTAATCATGCAATTTTTTTCAATCACCACCGCAATGCACGTTCGAGTTTCTATCTTGTACATGAATGGAAATGAGACCGCTTACAGCTGCATGTGTCAGCGTCGCCGGTACCCGACACAAAGTCACACCACACTGCTACCAACCAGCGCACGCTTGTTATTCGCTTGGCAACACACGAAAACAATTCGCACCGAAGCCAACGAATGTTTCAGCGTCATAGAATTCGCGAATACACTTTATAAGTACGTACGATTTCACATCACCGAAATGTGCTGGCTAGTGCGAGGTTTGCTTTCAGCGATGCTGAATACCGATGTTGAAAACAAACACAGAGCAGATAAAAACTCCTCCGTATGCAGTACGCGATGTTTCGGGCGTCGTATATGTTCAGCCGATGTTTTTCTCATGTGCTCGTTCATACGAACTAGAAGGTAGAGGCTGTTATGCCTGCGAGTCCACACCGAGCGTCCAAGCCTCTGAAAAAGGCAATCTGTGTCAAGACTAGCACGCCAGCCCGCCTCAGGCGAACAACTCAACGGCATCTTCACGCGGCAGTGCCTTTCTGTCGCGCACGCACAGCGAGCCTGTCGAAGCAATTGGCGCGTTCTCGTCTGGCGAGTCTGACGCAACGCGTGGCGACGTCATTCGTACTTGGGTGCAGCGCAGCGGCTCCAGATTCTATGAAAATGACACGGCCCAGCGGCGACCCCATTGGAGGATTCTCACCTCAAGGCCAGTGGCGCTTCTGGTTGGACATTTGGTTGCTCAAAGAATCCTTCCGGTGCATATAAAAAATGCCCTGTGGCGCGTCGCGAGGGGAGACCTATGTGTTAAAGAGGAGAGCTCGGCTCTTCGGGTCTCTAAGCTGTCGGCCCTAGTGCCGAATTTGTAACGCCTCTGTATATATGCTGAACATACACCTTGTTTAACTCACCGTCGTCTCATCCGCTCGTCTATCAGCTCTGCGCAGAAGCAGTCGCGAGCTGAGAAACCTACGCTACCAAACGGCTGGTGACCTCCCTGGCGGATTTCGAAGAAGTGGCGCCTTCGGGACCGTGTTGGCGTCGCCGTCTTTTGTAACAAGGCCTACGCTGGATGCAGATGACACCGCTCTGAATTGTCCCCACGGTAGGCGAGGGCTCATGAGGCTCTAAGCTTCAAACCTCCGAAGTCTGTTTACACTCGTTTTCAGCACAGAAAATCACAGATAAAAGCACAGGAGCACCGATATCCTCCAGTAGTCTGTACGAGGTTTTCGCTCGGCCGACGATCGCACTCAAGACCGGCGCAAGCCAGCCGGCCGGAATTCCCTAGATTTGTCGGCGTCGCTCAATTTCGGCTTGAAACCACGTCACGCTGGTAGCACTCACAGTCGTTCGTCGTGTCGTTGTCGTTCTAGATTACTAAGCACTCATTCAAAAATGTTTGGAGTAGTTTCCGTGCTTGCTTCCAGAACTCGGCCGTGCCTTCGAAGCGGCGGCCATCAGGCGCAGCATTCTGAGTCATCGCGGCCTCTGCTTGGTTGGCTTGCGGCCCCTGGTTGGTTGGTGCCGCTGTACGCGTGGTGACGTAGCGTACGCGTGGAAAAAATATTAAGCCCGGCTTGATCCCTCGCGCTTCCTCGCGTATGCCCCTCCGACGCCAATGCCGAGAGGCGCATTTGACGCTTTTGACGCGTAAACGCGAACATACGCGTGCCAGTAGTTGGCACTTTACTGTCGCTAGAATTCGGCGGCGCGCGATTTTTCGGACCTCTCGTTTGCGACAGCTGGTATAAAACGAATTTTTGAGGAGTAAATGGGGTCAATTTCTATAACTGATTTATTTGTTGTCTGACCACCCGACAAAAACAAGTTAGCTCTTTTATTTGTCAGCCATGAAATGAAAGTGATCTTGACTTATGAATTTTTGTTTTACCATATGATCTAGTAGTCTAACCTCGACGGGACACAAGGACAAGAAGAAACGCGACAGTCGATACATTCACAACTGATTTTATTTGAAAAGCAGTGCTGCATATATATAATCCAAATCTCCAGCAAAAAGACCAGCGTCACCTCCGTGGTGCCTACAACAACCACAGGTGTGCCTCACTACTTCCGGGAATAACGAACAAGAGCCGTCATTCAACAGTGGTCCTACGACAGGTGACATTGTCGCTACTCAACAAAAATACGGCCCGAGGACCCACAATTACACCGATGGATCGGTCTCGGCTGACAGCTCCACAGGTTCTGTTGTCATCCCGGCATACCAGGTTACTATAAAGCTCAATTTGTCGCATAGGACAACATCCACAGTAGCGGAGCTTGCCGCCTTACGTGCTGCTATACTTTATATCGCGGAAGCCCTACCTCAAAAATGGGCTGTGTTCTGCGACTCCAAGGCATCCCTTCAGAGCTTGCAATCAGCTTTAAGACAAAGGAAGCACCAACAACTAGTGAATGAAATAAGAGAAGTGATTCACGAAGTTTTATTGAAAGGACATGACGTGGTGTTCCAGTGGTCACTGGGACATTGTGGTCTTGTGGGTAATGACCTTGCTGATAATGCTGCCTGATCCGCCCGCGCGGACGCCCAGACAACCCCAATTCCATTGTCGAGAACCTACGCTGCAAGGGGCCTTCACTCGTTCACTAACACCATGTCGGAAACTTGGCTGAGTGACACCAGTTTCAGGAACCGCCGCCTACACAAACTGGACCCATCGAGAAAGCTTCAAATTCTATCGGACCTCTCCCGCCAGGATGCAGCTTTACTGTGCCGCCTGTGGTTAGGAGTAGCTTTTACAAAGGCGTGCTCCTTTCGCATAGGAATGGCGGATAGCTCCCGATGTGAATCGTGTGACACTGACGAGACATTAGAACATCTACTGTGACATGTGAACGTTTTTCGAGCGAACGCAACTTGCTACGTGAAACGTTAGAGACACTAGACAGTAGACCTTTCTTCGAAGAGAAGACCCTTGGTTCACGGCTGTACGCGTCGCAGGCCAGCAAAGCGACGCGAGCACTGCTAAGTTTTCTAAATACGACCGGACTACGCGACCGCTTATATGCGTGCATTGGACAAGGTCACATCTACACACACGTTGCCCTTCACTTCTCTCTCTCTTCTCTTTTAATCCCCTCACCCCTTCCGCCAGTGCAGGGTCGCAAACCGGGCGTGCGTCAGGTTGACCTCCATGCCTTTCATTTCTTTCCTTCCTCCTCTTCCTCCTCCTCCTCCTCCTCCTCTAGCGACACAGAAACAAACTACGAACATTCAGTCATTGTGAAAAAACACTTTGCACATACTCAAGGAATAGTGCACGACAGCAAAGCTAAGAAACCTGAGCTAAGATGATATAACAAATAACAGCGCTGAATTTCATTAAGTACACTGGCGTGAATATACACGTGCCTGAAACAGAAATGAAATAAAAGAAGGAAAGAATACGAATGCAAATACCAACTTCAAGTGATAGTTTACGGCAGTTACGCGCAGACTTTTTTACTTGAAACAATAAGTAACCGCGCGATGTAAAGAAATCGACAACCTTTAGCGCAAGTTTACGCGTGCTTGAAACAAAAATGCAATGACGTGAAGGTCAATATGACACATGTTAACAATAAGTTCAATTATAATACTTCGAGGAAGCTGGCTGCTCGGTTACTTAACGAAACTGATGACTGACTGACGCAGCCGTCTTTTTTATCAATTTGGAAGGCTTCGACAATTTCTCTGGTTAGCTGGTTCTCATGACGGAAGATTGCAGTTCTATCACCGAACAATGGCTAAGAGCCACACTGAGAACAGTGTACAATTATGTGAGAATGAATATTAGTTGCCGATTATTGTTTTTGTTATAAAAGTCGGGAGTTCAAACAGCGTCCTGTCTGGCGGATGTATATCTTTCTACAAGATAGTGGCATGCAATACATGACCACTAGGATACATTTAACAAGCTTTATTTTGTAATTCATTGTACAACCACCGGCAATACTTTTTCTTGCTATGAAAACTTGCTATAAAAACACCGGCGACCTCGGCAGCCAAGTAAGCGTGAAGTCCATATGGAAGGCTTGGTTGCCTGTGCCTTCGGAAATCACTCTTCGACTTTCGCTGATGTTGGTACCCCATCAACATTGAGAGATGCGTGCCTCGAAATCATAATGTAATGGTTCCCTTATACGTCTTTGCAGATCAAGCATCGTGCTCCGTGCTGAGCCCAGCTTTCATAGGCAGCATCGTCTTCGACGGAGACGGTTTCTCACATGATTGTGCCATTGGCTTCCTAGGCTTTCGCACTTCGCTTGTTTTGGCCTTTCCAACTTGTCAGTGTCGTCTTCCGAACCATCTGCGGCTCTCTCGTCCTCAGCACTCGCGGCATCGTTGACGCCATCCATGACCTTTGTATCGTCAGCGTTCACTCCATGCATCGCCTCCCATTTGTCATCTCGAATGTTGCCTTCATTCTTCTTGCAAGGCTCGACTTTGTTCACGCCCTCCTAAACTATACTGACTGTGCTATAAGCTGCTCCTTCCCATGCATCTGTGGCGTCTTCACCTCCTGCGTTCTTCTCGGCTCAATCTTCGTCGATGGCCGCCGCTTCAACAATCAGCCTCTTCTACCTCTTCCTTGCCATTGTGGTGGTCAATGCCTGCGTAACCTACGCTCACCTTATTCACTTCCGCATTTATTCCATCGACTATGTGTTCCATTGCCTCCACATCTGTGTGCCACCCTTTCTTATTGCTCTTTTTTTTCTTTTATCTGCTTTTCTTTTCCCTCTTCTGAAGCTCCTCGTTTGCACCAACGGCTGCTTCTTTCGAATCCGCAACGTTGTCTCGTCACACGGTGCCTCCAAACGCGGCGTCCACCACTACGCCGACTACAGTGACATCCCACTGGCTGGTCCGGTCCTCACCGGTGTCCTCCTTGCCACCTCAGAGCTTATCTGGTTCATTCTCGAAAAGCTCCTCTACCGCCGCCGTGGACGGCGCGGCGTTCACGTTCTCCGGGCCGGCGTCAGAGCACTCGTCATCGTCGCTTTGGTTGTCCTCCTGTGGTGCCGCTATGACAGACTAGCCCACCACGTCATTTACGCCAACCACACTCCCCTGTGCACCTTTTTCAGTTTTGGAAAGCATTAGGTCTTCCCTCTCGGCCGCACTGTAAAGGTCCTTGTCGTCCACCCTGTGGTTCTTGCTGGGCGCCGGCAAGCGGCCTTGGTCGTCTCGGGACTTTCGGACCTCCTTTCGGGTAGCCAAACCCTTGTTGACTGACGATGCGTCACCACTGATTCGCTTGTGTCGCGGAGCCGCCCCGTTGAACGAGCTCGCCGCGCCCTCCATGGTCCGTGCGGGTAGCGTGATTCCCATTTGAAAACTTTCTGAGGAAAGCGGGCCAGCTCCCCTGGGGAAGGGAACAATCGGCCTAATGTGGGCTGGTACTAGCAGGACACCGGCAGGAACTCATCGGAATGCAACGACAAGCTGGTTCCATGACTGGAATGGAGGCTGCAGATGTCCCCATCTTTTTGTGGCACCGCGCAGAGCAACTGGTCGGACCGAATGGAGCATGTCAGACTAATGGTTGTGTTCATCAACAGGTCATAAATGAAATCTAAGACAGCTCCTTTGGTGTTTTTACTCGAAAAAGTGGGAATAGCCAGGTGCGTTATCAGGGCCGTGGTCGCAGGCTGCCAGTTTGCCCCAATGTCGGCTACCTAGAGGCGAAGTTTCTCCATTTGGGCGCCAAATGTAGGGGTTCGGGGCTGCTTCTAGCCAGAGAACCACTCAGGAAAGAGGCGGAGACCAACAGAGAACCTTGTTTTCTGATTGAAACCGCGGCCGCAAGTGTTCGTTGCCAGAAGCTGGTTACCCCATGTATGAACAGGGAGCCGCCTGGCGTCCTAACAGCTGGTCACTATGAGGGCGTCATAGTATGCCTTGAGGCACTCCACACTGACAATGTCACGCCCTCGACTGCGCATATCCGAAGATGGCTCGATGAGTTCAATCAGGTACTTTACCATGGAAGTGCGCTCGGCATCATGGTAGTGGCATTCCTATTTGGGCATTAGTTTGGAAGAGAGGGCAGTTGCAGTGGTAGAAATTGAGAGCCAGATGAGCCCTCCAGGAAGGAACGTGAGCGCAGCAGTGCTGGTGTCAGTGATATTGCTCTTTTGCCGCTTTACTTGCTGTTTTAGGTCTTTCATGTCTTTCCAGGCTCACGAAACTCAACAAGAAGCCTGGCTGTGTCAGAAATAGGCGCGCACTGGTAAGGATCCGGCTTGTATAGAAATGTCGTGTTGATGTAGCGTGACGGGTGCCTTTTTTATTTTCATTTATTTATTGCATACTGCCAGCCACCTCTTGGTGGTCAAGGCAGGAGTGATACAAACTTTCATACTTGCAGCCACATATAACACTACACTTCACGGTGCAGAAATAAAATCACCACATAACAGGTTTGCGCGGAACATGGATACTCGGGTTACAGGAGCAACACAAGAGCGGTATCGAAAATACAATCCAAATTTTGTTCCTAACACGAAGTGTAAAAACATCATTAGAAGAATTGAAATCTGCACATAGGACCAGACAGCTTTTACTACAAACAGGCAGTGGCAGCTGATAAGAATGCGTCGGGCGCTGCGATGCTGGTGACGTCATGAGGTAGTTCATTCCAGTCGGAAATTGTTCGTGGAAACAATGAATATCGCCGAGAATTTGTTTTTGTAAGCGGCACCACTATGGTGTCATCATGCTTGTTCCGAGTTTTTCGCGATGTATTGCACTGCATGTAAGTGTTAAAGGCGAGTCCTGAGTG